>LNAC01000268.1:1017974-1075806 GCA_002007465.1 Ailurus styani
AAAAAAAAAAAAAAGGTTCAAGTCGTCACTATCCAGTATGGTAGGCATCAGGTACATGTGATAACTGAGCACCTGAAGTGTGGCTAGTGCTAATTGGGATGTGGTGTAAGTATAAGACACATAATGGATTTCAAAGACTGGTATAAAAAAAGGAATATAAAATATTTCAGTAATTTCTATGTTGATTGCAGGTCGAATAGGTAATATTTTGGATATATTGGGTTAAATAAACTATATCATTAAGATTGAGTTCATTTGCTGCTCCTTACATTTTTTATTTTTTTAAGATTTTATTTATTTGTCAGAGAGAGAGAGAGCGAGAGAGAGAGAGAGCACCCAAGCAGGCAGAGTGGCAGGCAGAGGCAGAGGGAGAAGCAGGCTCCCTGCTGAGCAAGGACTCCAGGAGCCTGGGATCATGACCTTAGCCGAAGGCAGCTGCTTAACCAACTGAGCCACCCAGGCGTCCCTGCTTCTTACATTTTTAATGTGGCTACTGGAAGTGTTTAAATTACACCATGGAACTTGCATTGTATTTGTTGGATGGCATCAGTGTTAATGGAAGTTCTGTTTTCACTCCAGGGATTTGCCTCCAGGAGCATTCGCAAGTCACTCTTGCTCCTTAAGCCTCCAAGGGCATTGTACAATGGAGAGAAGCAGGGAGTTGGGAGTCAGGAGGCCTGAGTGCCAGGTCTAACCCTGCCCTTGATTTTCTGAGTGTCCTTCAGCAGTTCAGATAACTCCTGGGGAGGCAGGATAGACTAATATGGTGCTTCTTAGACTATGGTCATATCAAAATCACTTTAGGGAACTTGGTAAAAGAGAGACTATAAAGACCTAGGAGTTTTACTGTATCAGTGAGCCTGGGCTTTTGTGTTTATTAGATTTCTGGCTGACTCTGAGGCTGTTCTGATCACCTGCTGTTGTTCACCCTGTGTAGGAAGGTGAATCCTTGTCCTAAGTAGTGTGAGATGGCTGAAGGCATGACACCTGACACTGGGCAGGCGTGATTGGCAGCTGCTTACCCACAGCCCTCGGGAGGAGGACACTACATGCTGTGCAGGGCTGTGTGGGGGTCGCACCCAGGAATAGAGTAAACCAGCAGGGGCTATGGTAGGTGGATCTTGTAGTGACAAGAAAGTAAAATGACCCTTGGTTCCCTAAGGAAGATCTGAGTAGCTTTTCTCAATCATTTCATAGGCTGGCAGGGAGGTAAAGCCTGTTAGGTTGAGGACTGAGTGGGGTGCAGTTGGTACAGTTGGTAGGGTGATTTTTATTGGGTCTTAAGTTATAAAGGTGATCAAGTGGCAACATGGAGAGGTTCACTCCATTGAGAAAGAAGGTTTTAACACTTAGGGTTCCCCCAGAACGAGAGGCATAGCCTGCTATACAGGATCGCATGAAGCTTGTCACACGCAGGGTCGGGAAGCAGAGAGAGGAAGAGGGGTACGCCTTTATGACTAGAGTGGCAGGAAATAACTAGGTGGAGACACCTGTATTGGGTACTAGTGAAAGAGGCAGGTTGGGGTCAGTGTTCAGGGGAATTATGACTCTTGAGCGCTCTCTGGAAGCTGGCTTTGGTTGACAGACTGGCTTTATGATTCAGCAGACTCATGGAGAGGTTGGAATAATAGATGTCAAATAGTATCACATCTAAAACCCTGGTTCATACATAGAGGAAGTAGCTGGGTGGGGAGCCTTTCCCCCAGGGTCAGGGCCGTATCTGGAGAGAGCAGAGGAACCCATGGCTAGGCCTTTGGGTCCTGTGAGGCTCAAAGATGTCCAAACAGTACATGGAATTTCAGGCCTTACAGTACGATGCATACAAGAGTTGACAAGCACTGCATATAGGACAAGGGCTTGGGTACCATATTGCCTAGGTTCATTAGTGCCTGGTGCAGTGTCCTGACTGGTCAATGAGACTGTGGCCTGGGGCAGCGGGAGGGGTATAGAAATGCACATGTCAGCTGCCCACCTCCACAGACCTGATTTGATTAGTTGTGGTGAGGCCTGAATTCTTTTTTTTTTTTTTTTTTTAAGTTCCCTTGTGAGTCTAATGTGCTGTCCACGTTGAGAACCACACTCCTAGTAGATGAGTCTCTGGATGAAAGTCTTGACTTTTCTATTGGCCACTGGGTGATCATGAACTGAGCTACTTCTCTGTGCTCCATTTTCTTTACCTGTAGAATGGGGATGATTGTTGTTTCAATCTCTAGACTTGTGAAGATCAAATAAGATAGCACATGCGCAACATTCATGGAAGTGGTGCCATGGTAGGTACTGAGTCAGTTGCTATAAATGTGAGCAAAAATTGAGAGTATTTTATGAATGGCCTGGGTTTCCTTGTGGGTAAAATTAGATGCTTAGAGTTGCTCTTGGTATTCTTTCTGATCCTAACAAACCTTGATTCTAATCCCACTTTTAGAACTAGAGAAAAAGAGAAGATTGCAATGTATTTACTTTCTCTAACTTTTTTGCTCTGTTGTGGTTAGAAGAAGAGTTGAAGGTGAAAACCTCAAGTCCGTCTGAGAATATCTGGAGGATTGTTTTGACTGATGCTACTCACATAGTGACCCAGAAACCAACAGCATCAGCAGCATCTGGGATATTGTTAAAAATGTAGATTCCTAGGCTCCATTGTTGATCTTTGAATTTAGAATTTCTAGGGGTGAGACACAGGTATCCGTACCTTCCCAGGCTCCCCAGTTGATTCATGGAACATTAAAATTTGAGAAGCACTGGTAGAGAGAACAGACTCATGGCTTTTTAACAAAAAATATTTTCTGTTTTCTCTCTGACTGAATTCCGCATCTTCTGATACCGGATATCTGTGTGACGGGCTCTCCCTTGCTTGGTTCAGGTCTCTGGTCAGATATGGGAATCACAGATCCCAAAAGCATATTTCTGCCAAGACTGGGAAGTTTTCCATTGCCCTTTTCCATTATAGCGTTCTTGTATCTAAAGATGGAGGAATAATTAATAGTAATTAACTAATAAGTAGTAAATTAACCAACAATTAACCAAAAATAATCTCTTAACCCGAGTATCGTATGTTCAGTTTCCACCCTTCCCAGAATCAGAATCCTACCCTGAGAGCGACAAGGAGAACTTGTATCCAGGCCACCAGTGTGGTTGGGCAGGTGGTTCACTGCCCAGGGGCGCTCAGCTGGAAGGGGCTTGATCTCAGGAATCTAACCCATGCGTTGCATGCAGCCGCCCCAAGGAAGGGGTTCCTTGGCTCTTCCATGTAAAGCAGCCATACAAGTAATTTGTATTGAATGTTTAAGCTGCCGGACGCTGTTCCAAGTGTCTGACATATAGTCACTTAGACCTACTACCCTTCCCCTGAGGTTGGTAATATTATTGTTGTCATTATCTCCAATTTTAGCTTGGGCTTTGAGACACAAAATATTAGCATGTTGGGGATGCACTATTCACATACTGGTGGTCTGACTCCAGAGCCTACGCCCTTTGCTGCGCTCTTCTCCCTCAAGCAGATCCTTTGGCTTTAGCGTTGTCTCCCTGTTTCCATGTCTGTCATCCCTAGCTCTCAACTCTTGTTTCTCTTTCTGTGAGACCTTGGAGTCCCATCAGTGTATTTTTGTCTTCAGAAGCAGCAGAGAAGCAAGATCTAGAGTACCAGTTCTGGTGTGAGAGCTGGATTATAGTTCTGCCTGTGTGTGTTGACCTCATCAAGCCTCAGCTTCTTCACTGGTTAAATAGAAGCCACAGTCCTCATCATCGAGTGAGAACTTCCCAAAATGCCAGGTACCGTGCCAGGGCATTGCACGGATTAGCTCATTTATTCCCCCACAGTAATCCTCTGGCTGAAATTCTGTTTTGATCTCCTTGTTGTAGCTGAGGATGGGCACAGAGGTGTAGGCGACTGGACCGAAGTCACGCAACTCGTGCGACAGTAGTTTCGTCACAGGTATGTGGGCGGTACCCTCACGAAACGGTGTGCCCGGTGCTTCGTAAGGTCCCTGACGTGTCCTTGGTGCTCAGTTAATGCCGCCCACTGCTGTCTTTGTTGTTTTTAATCATTTCCTACGATTATTATACCTCGCTGGTTTGAATGACATAATGACAGTGATTACCTGCTTATGGGTAGATCAGTCTTGCAGAGTCACAGGTTTGTATTAATTTTTCTTGAGCTTCATGAGAGTCTTTTTCAAGGTCCTGCTTTTAACAGGGCAAATTTGGCAAGGTCTCATATCTTTTAAAAAACAGTCTTCTCGTGGATGGAACTGGAGGGTATTATGCTGAGCGAAATAAGTCAATCAGAGAAAGACAATTATCATATGATTTTTCTGATACGAGGAACTTGAGAGTCAGAGTGGGGGGTCGTGGAGGGTAGGGAGGGAAAAATAATGAAACAAGATGGGATGGGGAAGGAGACAAACCATAAAAGACTCCTAATCTCACAAAACAAACTGAGGGTTACTGGGGGGTGGTAGGGCAGGGATAGGGTGGATGGGTTATGGACATTGGGGAGGGTTTGTGCTTTGGTGAATGCTGTGAATGATGTAAACCTGATGATTCACAGACCTGTACCCCTGTGGCAAAGAATAAAAAAATAATAATAATAAAAAAATTAAAAAACAGTCTTCTGTTAAAAAACAGCAACAACAGAAAAGCCCACAGTTGTCTGTATAGTCAAATTCAGAGAGAAAGTAGAGTAGCAGTTACTAGGGATCAAGGGGCGGGCTGATGGGGAGCTGTTGTTTTATGGGTACAGAGTTCTCGTTGAGGATGGTGGGAAAGTTCTGGAGATGGATGGTGGCGATGATTGCACAGCAATAGGAATGCACTTAATGCACTGTATGCTTAAAAATGGTTAAAAGGGAAAACTTCATGTTCTTTTCACTTTACACAGGAAAACAAGTCATCCACGTAATCTTAAATATTATTGCAAAGACATCCCGTTAAGTATGATGACCAAGAGAGAATAATATATTTTGGAGGTTAAAGGTGATTTTCGTTTGACAGAGGAACAGCCTCTAAAGTCTCCGTTGATAGAAACCATTTATGAGGACAGGTTTCATGTTAGTGAAAAGCAGTAGCTGCTTTTCTACAGCTACTAAGGAATAAGATACCCGGAAAGTGTTCTGTGTGCTCTGTGCCCGCTGATTCAATTCTTAAAATAATTCTATGAAATCGGCACTGTCAGTCCCTTTTTTTACAGATGAAAGAATTGAGGCACGGAGACATTAATAATTTGTCGAAGATTTCACAACTAATGAGTAGCAGTACTGTAGACCTAAAACATTTGACCCCGGCGACTACTCTCTCAGCCTGGGTTCTCTCCACGTCCACGCTCCCTAGAATCAGATTCATATCCTAAAGGCAACAAGGAGGACTTATGTTAGGGCCACCCTGTATGGTTGGGCAGGTTGTTCATTGTGCAGGGGCTCTTGGCTGAAGGCGTCAGTGGTCTCAGGAACCCAGCCCACCCTCTGCCCATCAAGCCCCCTGAGGAGAGGGCACCATTGTTCTTTGATGTGAAGTGTGAAATATGGGTAGGGATAATAAGTTAGCCATATGGGTGAAGGACAGTCTTGGCCAGACTCTGATGGCTTTTTTTTCTCCTTCCCCTTTTGTGCCTTCTCAGGACTCAGCCCTTCCTTAGAAGGTCGAAGACAAAATGACCAAGTTCAAGGTGAGTTGGGCTTCCTTTCTAGATTTTAAACGATTGTCTCGTTTCTCAATGACTAGATGCATTCTTGAAAACGATTAAACAGAACAGCAAGCCTTTCAAAATCTCTTCTCTGCCAGAGGATCACTGCTTTTTATTTTAGTGTAGTTTTATTTTTGTTGTTTTATTTTATCACCTTTTATAATTTCACAAATAAAATAGAGGAGAAAAGTCAATAGCAGTGAAAAAAAGCTTCTTGCTTTACTATATTTTCCTTAAAAAAATTGTTTTCATTTTCCCATGTTCTTTTCCTCATATGCATTCATAAGTGCATAGTTGTGGTAGTTATATAGTTAAATTTTTCAAGTTATCCTTTTTCTAATTAATTGATATTATAGTTCCTACTTTTTTTTTATTCCCTTCATTTTTAATGGCTACATCATATTCCCTTGAATTGATGGACTCTGTGTATATGTCTCATAACCTTTGCCCCATTCATGGACATTTAGGTAGTTTAGAATTTTTTTTTAAGATTTTACTTATTTATTTGAGAGAAAGAGAACAAGCAGGGAGAGGGACAGAGAGAGGGAGAAGCAGGCTCCCTGCTGAACAGGGATACTGACGTGTGGCTTGATCCCAGCACCCTGGGATCATGACCTGAGCTGAAAGCAGATGCTTAACCAACTGAGCCACCCAGGTGCCCCAGTAGTTTGCAATTTTTACTGTGTTAAAGAACACTGTTGTGATAAGCACTGGGTGTTGTATGGAAGTGTTAGATCACTATATAGTACACCTGAAACTACTATTATACTGCATGTTAACTAACTGGAATTTAAATAAAAGCTTAAAAAAACAAAACCAGGAAAGTGACATTATAATGAATTCTTATTTTGACATACTTAAAAAGAATATTGTACTAATAGTGTTCCTAACATAACCATTTTCCTCAAAAAGGAATTTTGAGGAGTTTGCTATTCTTTGTTCTTAATGATTTAGGAATCTAAATTGAAAAAGGACACTTGCTAGGCAGTACCTTGGGGATTTTGTACATAGAACACTCTGATTTGGCATAGTGTGACCCGGTGTAACTGATGGGTCACACAGAGAAAATATTCTTCTGTATTTTCCCATAAGAAAATTAGAGTTCTTTCTTTCTTTCTTTCTTTCTTTCTTTCTTTCTTTCTTTCTTTCTTTCTTTCTGTCTGTCTTTCTTTCAAGATTTATTTATTTAAGAGAGAAAATGAGCAGGAGGGGCAGAGGGAGAGAGAGAATCTTAAGCAGACTCTATGCTGAGCAGGGAGCCTGATGCAGGGCTCGATCCCAGGACCCTGGGATCATGACTTAAGCCGAAAGCAGACACTTAACCAATGAAGCCACCCAGGAGCCCCTGATTTATATTTTTCATTTACATATTGATTTATTTTTCATCAAAAGTAATAGTGTTCAAAAAAAAATGTAATAGTGTTCTGGGATGCCCAGTAAACATATGAAAATGTGATAGCTTTTATTAAGTACCAAATAAGGACAAAATAAAAAATAAGTTGCTTTTTTAAAAATGTTTAAATTTTTTGTAAAGATTTTATTTATTCGACAGAGAGAGATCCAGCAAGAGAGGGAACACAAGCAGGGGGAGTGGGAGAGAGAGAAGCAGGCTTCCCGCCAAGCAGGGAGCCCAATGTGGGGCTTGATCCCAGAACCCTGGGATCATGACCTGAGCCGAAGGTAGATGCTTAATGACTGAGCCACCTAGCCACCCCGAGTCGGTTTTTACTGATCAGATTACGTACAACTTAAAAATGGTTATATTCAGTGTTGTGTACGGCGTGGAGAATCAGGACTACTTACATTCTCTCAGGGGAGAAAATACAGAAAAAGTTGAAAGGAAACCTGCCATCATACATAATAATTTTAAAGTGGCATATTCTTCGATTTTGCAGCTTTTCCTTCTTGGAAACTTATTCTAAGAAAATAATTAAGACAGGAGGCTAACATTTATTTAAAAGTTGTTCTTCTCATTATTTATTTTGGAAGGAAAAAATCTAACGTGATACAGTATGTATTACCTGAAATGTTTACCTATATTGTAGTAAAATCGTCTTTGGTCTGCAGAATCTGGAACTACTTCCTACACATCCCTTCTAGTTTTCTCATTGCTCTTTCTCCCAGCAGCCATTGGGTGTGAGATTGAGTTTGCGTGTGTTTGGTGTTGTAGGAGGCAGTGACATTCAAGGACATAGCGGTGGTCTTCACGGAGGAGGAGCTGGGGCTGCTGGACCCCGCCCAGAGGAAGCTGTACGGAGATGTGATGCTGGAGAACTTCAGGAACCTGCTCTCTGTGGGTGAGGACAGGCGCCCTGTGGACTTCAGCCCCCTGCGGTGTTTATTGTATCCGTGGATATGTGGTGCTTTGGAGCTCTTGAACTGGATGGCATTTTTCTGGTCTTTCTCCTCTCGTCCAAGTGTGTTTTGTAAATGAGCTGTAAATTGTCCTGATGACTGCTGTGTATGTATTTTTGGCCTTTTTCAAGTTGTCGTCATCTCTTATTAGTGGGTCATGACATACATTTAGGACATTGTATTAGGTTTTTTTTTTTTTTTTTTTAAAGATTTTATTTATTTATTTTACAGCGGGAGAGAGATCACAAGGAGGCAGAGAGGCAGGCAGAGAGAGAGGGGGAAGCAGGCTTTCCGCTGAGCAGGAAGCCCGATGTGGGCCTCGATCCCAGGACCCTGAGACCATGACCTGAGCCGAAAGCAGAGGCTTTAACCCACTGAGCCACCCAGGCGCCCTAGGTTTTTTTTTTTTGAGGGAGAGAGCGAGCGAGAGCATATGTGTGCATGCACAAATGGGGAAAGGGGCAGAGGGAGAGGGAGTGAGACAATCCCAAGCAGGCTCCACGCCCAGCGTGGAGCCCGTTGAAGGGCTCAGTCACACGACCCTGAGATCATGACCTGAGCCAAAATCAAGAGTCGGATGCTTAACTGATTGAGCCACCCAGGCTTCCCTTGGACCCGGATTTTTAATGAAATAAAGCGGGGTAGAAATAATCAGAGCCCTTGGCAATAACTGCACATTGCAGCAAAAACTACAGCCTTTTGCTCAAAATCATGTGATAAATGGTAGAGTCTGCAGAAAACAGACCTTTTTTCCCAGTAATTTACACATAATGCCTGCATATCCTGGATTTTTGCATCAAACTTAGTCTTCTAATGGATCATAACTGACAGTTTGGAAATCACTGATTTTGATGTCCAAAAGATGATATACTGAGAACCACATTTTTAGTAGTTTAGTAATTTTAGTAAATTTTAGTAATTTTAAAATTTTAAATGTTTGTCCTTGCCTTTTGACAGGGCATCATCCCTTCAGCCCACATGTAATACTCCAGTGTGAGAGGGGAGAAAAGCTTTGGATGATAAAGACAGCAACCCAGGGCCACAGCATCTCAGGTACGAGCCATGAGGCTGAGTCCGCCATGCTTCCTGTCGCCTCCACAGCAGGGCCTCGCCTGTGAATTCTGCAGCAGTTTCTCACGTTCTCCCTCCCCTCCTTTGCTGTTTTATAGTCATTCTCCACTCGAAGTGATTCTTCTATATGTTTGTCAGATCCTGTCCTCTGCTCGAATCTTTGGTAGCTTCTTATCTCATTCAGAGTAAAAGCTGAGTACTTCAAGTGGCTTATGATGTCGCAGCTGCCGGCTCCTCGGCTCTTCCCCCATCCCTCCACACACATGACCTGTCACTTGCCCCCGTGTCAGTCTGTTCCATCCAGTTTTGCTGCTCTGCCCTGCCCCTCACGGTCCTGCTTCATCAGCCTCTCTCTACTTATTCTTCCTTCTGTCAGGGGTGCCCTTTCTCTCTGTCATCCTCTTGGCCCCTCCCTCACTTCATGTTAGTCTCTTCTCAGATCAGAACATCATTAAGAAAGACCTCCCATGACCACTGTGTTCATGACCCCTTCTTCCCCATTCTCCTTTCCCTTACCCTGTCCGATTTGGTGTCTAGGTGTTCATCACTACTTACCGTATATTTTTGTTTATCTCACTATAAGCCCACTAGAATATACTTATCAGGAGGGAAGAAATTCTGTTTTCTTTATTGCTATATCTTCAATGTATAGAACAGACTTGGCAGAGGACAGATGTGCTATAAATACTTGTTGGATGAATGAATGAGATAATAATGGTTTACATGGACTTTTTTTCATTAGTTGTGAACATACTAAATGGGTGATAAACAGAAACGTGTGATGAAGGCATAGTCTAGAACAGCACCCCTCCCTATGATTATCTAATCTAATCCTAATTTATCAGCTGCTTTTGGATACATATAGATATGTATCTGTTAGACCACATCTAGAGACACCTGGGTGAGTCAGTCAGTTAAGCATCTGACTCTTCATTTCAGCTCAGGTCATGATCTCAAGGTAGTGGGTTTGAGCTCCATATCAGGCTTCTTGCTAAACATGGAGCCTGCTTATGATTCTCCCTCTCCCTCTGCTCTACCCCCCACTGGCTCTCTGGTGCATTCTCTCTGTCTCTCTCTGTCTCTCAAAAAACAAACAATGTCCCACATCTAATGAAAGCTTAACTCTGCACTTGTAACCAAGCCGAAGATCCTTTTTCCTCTGTGGCTTTTCTGCAGTCTTTAGTAGTGAATCATTCTGTCTTGGCAAAGAAGGACATTTTAGAGTGAAGATTCTGATAGCCACTTTTTTAGGCAGGTCTCCTATTAAAGAATATGAATACACTTTATCAAAAAAGAAAAATTCTCAGGTAATAACTAGCTTTCAAGTTAGCCTTTCCCTTTGAAGATTTTCCTCATGGCAGCCACCCACCTCACAAAGAGTTACAGGAAATGGTGTCACCTACCATCATCCCTGTGTGTGTATCATTCTAGCAAGTATTTTATCCAGAGAAACCTTTACTTCTGAAGCACCTCTAATAGTGTCCTGTTCTGTTAATGCTTGTCATAGGCCACTTCATTTATTTCAAACTCACTGAGTCCCAACCTGTAACTTGGAAAACTGGTGTTGTTCATACAAGGACATGTTTCTCTGTCCATCGGTTTGACACCCTGCTTTCAGAGACATTATTCCTGAGGTTCTAAGTATTGACTCCTACATGAAAAAGGAAAAATTTTACAGAAATGGGAAGAGAGTACAAAAATTACAGAAGTAATCAGTCCATAGGCCCCATGGCCACTTTTATGCGTTACACTTTTTTTTTTCTTTTTTCCTTTCAAGTGATTCTTGTCGTAATTTTGTGATCAGCATCATTTTCTTACGAGCAACCTCTACTTAGGTTAGCCCAGCATCTGGTGAAGGCTTTCAACTTTCCAGCAAAATTGCTGTTTCCAGTCCCTTTCCTGTTCTAGATAACTTACTTGGAAAAGCTCTTTTACTCTTGTAACATAGTTTAAACGCTCACAAAGAAGTCAAACTGGGACTTATTTATCCTTTCAACATGTACTTATTAGATACTGTCAGACAGTGTTCTGGGAGCAGTGATAAAATGGAATGATACAAATGTGGCTGCTCCATTCAGGTGAGAGAAGACAAAACAAAAAGATAAAGGACATACACGTATGTAGTATGTCAGATGTAATACGTGCTGTTTAAAAACAAAACAAGGTAAGGCGGATGCCAGGCAGATGGCCAGGAGTGTCAAGGGGTAGGGAGAATTTACTGTTGGATATTGGATGGGAAAAGAGGCCTCGCTGATAAGGTGTTATTTGAAGAGAGATCTGAAAAGAGGCAGGTAGCAAGGTGTATATCTCATAGGTGGAACAGAGTTCCAAGGAGAACATAACTCTTCCTGACTGGTATTGACTTTGAGAATCTGTACCATGCCCTGTTCATTTCATCCTCACAAGTTCTTGCTCTGGTATAAAAGATTAGCTTCTGATTTTTCACTCTTTTTTTTTTTTCCCTTGGAGGTGATAGGAACTTTTATCGCTATGAGGTTTTGGAATGATGTATGGTACTGTAAACGTCTTCCCCCATTGCTGTCCTGGAGACTATTTCCCAGCAGGAGGTGAAAGACCATTCTCTGCTTATACTCTGACCTTTAGGCACTTACATTAATAAGATAGTTTCTCCCAAACATGTGTCTTTCCAACCAACCCAGTGCTTCAAGTCTTCTAACATGGAATCAACTTCAATGAAATAATTTCAAGCAAAGGTTTTCAACATTGCCTGGGGACATCTTCTGCTAATCTGTCTATAAGGGTCTTACTAAACATTTTGAGCATTTGGTCAGATGTGTGCGCAATGGGCTGAATCATGTGGAAGCTATCTATCAGACATATGCTGTGGCAAAGACAAGGCTTTTAGTAAGGTGCAGCTTCATCTTTGTAAAGACTCCCTAGGAAGTATTTTTCTTGGTCTCCAGCTACCAAATTTCTAACTTATTTTTCCCATGTAAAACTTAGTATGATTCTAAATGGACCTAAGTTTATAGCCTTGACATCTCTGAACAAAGTGTTTATATGCCTCATCTCAAAATTCTCTTTATTCTTGTAGGACACAAGAATCTAAATGATCTAGAGACTCTTCAGGAAATTGGATTAAAGTACCTGCCACATGAAGAGCTGTTCTGCTCGCAGACCCGGCAACAGGTTACAAAGGAGTTAACCCAGTGCCAAGATTCCATGGTCAGTATTCAAGGAACTGGCTCTCAGTTGGAAAAACGAGGTGATGCACTCTATAAAGATGAGGAATTTGGTAAAGGCTTTAATCAGAGTTCACATCTTCAGGTTCACCACAGAGACCACACGGGAGGAAAAGCCTACCAGGCAGAGGAGCGTGAGAAAGGTTTCATTCAGCGCTGTCATCTTCAAACTAACCAGACAACCCGTGTAGGAGAGAAGCCCTATAAATGTGAAAAATGTGAAAACACCTTCCGTCGGCTTTCAAGCCTTCAAGCCCATCAGAGGATCCATAACAGAGAGAAATCATTCAAGTATGATACATCATGTAAGGGTTTCAGACAGAGGTCATCTCTTCGCTGTCATCAGAGAGTTCCCACTGGAGAGAATCCACACAAATATGAGGAATGTGGGAGGAATGTCGGGAAAAACTCTCATTGTCAAGCTCCTCTGATAGGCCACACCTTAGAAAAACCTTATAAATGTGAGGAGTGTGGGCTGACCTTCAGTCAGAGCTCATATCTTCAAGTCCACCAGAGAGTCCACATGGGAAAGAAACCTTATAGATGTGAAGAGTGTGGGAAGGGCTTCAGTTGGCGTTCGCGACTACAGGCTCATCAGCGAATACACACTGGAGAGAAACCATACAAATGTGAGGCATGTGGCAAGGGCTTTAGTTACAGCTCACACCTTAACATTCATTGTAGAATCCACACAGGCGAGAAACCCTACAAATGTGAAGAGTGTGGGAAAGGCTTCAGTGTAGGTTCACACCTTCAGGCCCATCAGGTAAGCCACACTGGAGAGAAACCTTACAAATGTGAGGAGTGTGGGAAGGGCTTCTGTCGGGCCTCAAATCTTCTAGATCATCAGAGAGGCCACACTGGTGAGAAACCATATCAGTGTGATGCATGTGGAAAGGGCTTCAGTCGTAGTTCAGATTTTAACATTCATTTTAGAGTCCATACAGGAGAGAAACCCTATAAATGTGAGGAATGTGGGAAAGGCTTCAGTCAGGCCTCAAATCTTCTGGCCCATCAAAGAGGCCACACTGGAGAAAAACCGTACAAATGTGGGACATGTGGGAAGGGCTTCAGCCGGAGTTCAGATCTTAACGTTCATTGTAGAATCCACACCGGAGAGAAACCCTACAAATGTGAGAAGTGTGGTAAGGCCTTCAGTCAGTTCTCGAGTCTTCAAGTACATCAAAGAGTCCACACGGGAGAGAAACCCTATCAGTGTACAGAGTGTGGGAAGGGCTTCAGTGTGGGTTCACAGCTTCAAGCCCACCAGAGGTGCCATACTGGGGAGAAACCATACCAGTGTGAGGAGTGTGGGAAAGGATTCTGTCGGGCCTCAAATTTTCTGGCTCATCGTGGAGTCCACACAGGAGAGAAGCCATACCGGTGTGATGTGTGTGGTAAGCGCTTCAGACAGAGATCCTATCTTCAAGCCCACCAGAGGGTCCACACTGGAGAGAAACCGTACAAATGTGAGGAATGTGGGAAGGTCTTCAGTTGGAGCTCTTACCTTCAAGCCCATCAGAGAGTTCACACTGGAGAAAAACCATATAAATGTGAGGAGTGTGGGAAGGGCTTCAGTTGGAGCTCAAGTCTTATAATTCATCAGCGAGTACATGCTGATGATGAGGGTGATAAGGACTTGCCCTCTCCAGACAACTTGCACAGGAAGGAAGCTACATAAAATTACATGTTCTAATACCTCAAATGGGTGCTGAAATAGTCCAATTATCAGACCTGTCCTAGAAGACAAAAGAGTCAGTATTCAGCCAGGGCTTGACATGTCACAGTGGTTGGGTGACCACACAGCAGAGAAGCCTTTTGAGGGTGGCAACATAAGGACTTTATTCAGAACCTTGACATTTAGCAGATACTGCACAGAGGAGAGCCTTAGGAAGGATGAATCTGATCTGAAGTTGACCGAAGGGCTGAGATGGAAGTGCCACAATCTCTTCCATGAGAATATAAGCTCCAAGAGAGTAGGGATTTGTTGACTGCCAAATCTATTCAGTCTTTTCAGTGCCTAACACATGGTAGGTATTCAGTAATGTTAAATGAGTGAAAGGGAGAATGGTCATATGTAAAATTTTTATTCAGTTCTTCTCTAAAAATGTCTATGAAATGTACTTAGAAGAGGAATTCTGCAAGGCTTGGAGGACATTTAAGTTAGACACATGGACTCATTTTCCAAAGCCTGCAGGTCCTGTGAACTAGTGTTTATCAACCTGTCAGTAGGTCCAAAATCACTTCAGTGGCTTGTGACCAGCACTTTTATATGCTAATATCTTATTGAGGTATAATTTGCATGTAACATGCATAGATCTCAATTTTACAGCTTCATGAATTTTGACAAATGTATACACTTATGTAATCACCACCGAAATCAATGTATACAATATTTCTATTAAACCAGAATGTTTCCTTATGTACATTTCTAGTCATTCCCACCTCCACTGGCAACAAGTATGATTGCTATACCTCACATGAGTTAAGTCTGTTCTTTGGTTCAATGTGTGTACTCTTTTATGTCTGGATTCCCTCGATCAAATATATGATCATCTTAGTAGGTTGAGGAAAGTAAGATTGACAAAATTCAGTGTCCATTCATGATAAAAATTCCTCAGTGAGGTAAAAGACATCTGTGAAAAATATACAAGCTAACATATTTTGTAAAATTATTATTAAGGAATAGTTTGTATACAGTAAAATTGACCCTTTGGTGTATCATTCTGTGTCTCGGCAAATGCTTACTATTGTATTACTACCACCGCAATCAAGATGTTTAACACTTCCAAGACCAACCCCCTCCCCTGAAATTCCTTTGTACTCTTGTAGTCAACCCCTCTCCCAGTCACCTCTCCCTGCCTTTGGCAGCCATCTACTTGGTTTTTTGTCTGCGTAGTTTAGTTTTCTGGAATGTCCTAAAATGGAATCATACAGTATATAATCTTTCGAGTCTGGCTTCTTTCACTTTACGCTTCTGAGATTCATCAGTCTTGATGTGTGGATCAGTAGTCATTCCTTCTGTTGCTGAGTGGTAGTCTAGTGTACGGATGTATCATGTTTGGTTTTTCCATTTATGAATTCAAGGATATTTGAGTTTCCAGTTGTTAACAATTATGAAGAAAACAATGATAAATATTTGCAATGAGGTCTGTGTGTCAACACAGGTTTTCTTTGTCTTAGTAAGTACGTAAGAGTGGAATTGTATAGTATGTTTAACTGTATGGAAAGCTAACAACTCTAAAATGGGTATACCAGTTTGCATTCCCACCATCAATGTATACCAGGGTTTTGTTTTTACCATTTCAGTAAGTTTATAGTGGCATCTCACTTTGGTTTTAATTTGCATTTCCCTGATGACTACGTTGAGCATCTTTTATATCTGAATGTGTCTTTTATGTATATCTGTTTTCTTTGGGAACTGTTTTCTTGTTCTTGATTTTTGAGAGTTTATGTGTTCTGGATGTATGTCCTTTGTTAGTTATATGTTTTGCAAATATTTTATCTCTGTGTGTTTTGTGTTTTATTCCATTATCAGTTTTTTTCACAGAGCAGAAATTTTGTCTTTGATGAAGTTCAGTTTTCATCTTTCATGGATTATGCTTTTGGTTTCAGATCTAAGAACTCTGCCCAATCCAAAGTCAAAGATTTTTCTCCTTTTTTATCTAAAAGTTTTATTGTTTCAGGTTTTACATTTAGGCCTGTGATCCATGTGAGTTCATCTTTATAAAGTGTGAGGTAAAAGACCATGCGTTTTGGCCTGTGAACATCCAATTAACTATCCTTTTCACATCAAATTTCTTTTGACCCTTGTGGAAAATCTATTGATCATACATGTGTGGGTCTTGGGTTTTTTTCTGGTCTCTCTTTGGCTTCATCAATCTACGTGTCTATCATTTTGCCTTATATAATTAGTCTTGAAATGAGATGGTGTGGGTCTGTCAACTCCATTCTTCTTTTTCAAAATATTTTGGCTATTTTAATTTGTTTACTTTTGAATAATTTTTAGAATAAGTTTTGTGATTTTTAAAAATAAACTCACCGCTGGAAATTTTGTTGGGATTGCATTGAATATATGCAGATGACTTTAGGGAGATTTAACGTCTTAGCAATATGGAATATTCTAAGCCATAGACACAGATTACCTGCCTGTTTATTTAGGACCCCTCTAATTTCTTCTATCAATAATTTGTAGTTTTCAGCACATAGATTCTCCACATATTTTATTAGGTTTATACCTAAGTACTCTGTTTTTTGGTGCTAAATTAAATGATACTGTTTTTCAAATTTCAATTTCCAATTGTTTATTGTTAGTATATAAAAATGCAGTTGATTGTTTTATGTATCTTATAATCTTGCCAAACTTGCATATTAGTTAAAGTTGCCATTCTGTATAGATTCCTTGGGGTTTTCTGTGTAGATACTCATGTCACCTGCAAAAAGCTTTATTTTTCTATGCGGGCTGATGTAATTCACAGCAACTTCACTGTATTTTAAGGAAACACCACCACCATCGTTAGGTTTGGGTGACAAAACTCATGATGGTAGGCCTTTGGGATGCTCAAAGGTAGAGGGGAGAGCTGTCCAGGAGAAGGTCCAGAACAGTAAGAATGGTCAGTGTTCAGGTATTTTATACAGTAGAAGTCCTCCCTGAACAAGTTTTAAAAATGGTGGGAGGTTGCACTTTGGGAGTGGTAGGTGAACCTTATCAGAATTGTGAAGGAGGCAGTGGACATGGGCAGGAGATGAAGCTTATAAGTTGCTGACACTAAATCATATGTCCAGGTTTCTTTCCTATGGTCTTCACAATTTGCTTCTGACATTTGGGCTAACCTGGCAACCTCCCAGGTATCCCTGTAAATAAACTGGTACTTGAGAGGGCACATTTGCAAAGTTGACCCAAAATAATTAGGTCGATAGTTATTATAACTTTATGAAAGATAATGTGGGGCCATATAATAAAAGTCCAGGTAGAGGAAGGGTCCAAGAGAAGAAATCAATGGGGATTCAAGAAATCTCTTGGTGTATTATAGTAACTTGGCAAAATCATTGACTATTTTGATTTGTTGTTTTATCTATTGAACTATTTTAGAGACTTTCCTATATTATTGACCTACATACAGCCAGAGGTTCCCTTCAAGAATCTACCTTGAGATGCCAATGCAATGTTATCAGCTCCTACAGCAGCTACAGAACTTTCTCTCTTTTTAAAGGCTTCTAAATCTCGGGCTTTTTGATATATGTGGTCTTCCAGGAGTTATGACATTGTTTGGCTGGCCTCTAGATGCCAAGTCTGTGCTACAAGACTGAAAAGACCTAGACTTACACCTATTATACCAAAAACTGTGGTATATATAAAGTGTCATATATAAAAAATGAGGCCTGATTTATTATAATAGATTTAAAAGATAGCCTGTGTTAGTGTGTACATAAGAGGGGCATATACTTGTAATAGTTGTATGTAACAGCAATTGTTGGTAGAGGCTAGGAAGGGCATGGGATTTATGAAGGGAAAGATAATGAGGAAGAGCCCGGTGAGGTTGAGGAAGTGCTGGGGAAAGTAAAGGAACTGGAGGGTGACCAAAGAGGCTAGTGGTTAATATGGATCGCAAAGACCTCCAAGGGGATGGGAATTAGTTGTATAAGTGGTTACCCAAACTGGGGTGCCTGGTCCAGCATTTTTGGAGTTTTATTTTTGGGGTAGCATGTTAACTGTTTTATAGATACTAAACAGCAAGTGGAGGAAAGTAGGAAGCGGTGGGGTGATGTGGGAATAGTGGAGAGTGTAGCATGGATTGTTGAACAAAAGAATTGGAGCTGATGTGATTGTGGCGGTTGTAGTGGAGAGTGGTGTGGGGACGGTTACTATGTCCAGGTCCCAGCTCTTAAGCATGGAAAGAGGTGGAGTTTTAAACTTGTATAGGACTAATTTCACCCAAAGGTGAAATTAAGTGGTGAGGCACCAGTGTATATAAATTGGCTAATTTGCAGTGTGCTGGCTTGCAACAAAAGGGCAACACAGGAAGAAGGAAAACAACGGTTCAAGCACAAATTTAAATAATTTACTTTGTGTTCCTTGATGCATTGGAGTAGGTAATAGGTAATAGTAGGTCCCCCTGTGCTTCGTTAGGACCTGGGTATGTTTAGGTAAGTAAGGGCCTGGCAATAAACTTTAGTTTCTTACAGTGTGCCTATATTGAATAAGGGAGAATATGGAGGTTGCAGAGATATACATAAGCAGAGAAATTGGGAGCTTCAGTTAAGTTGCCTACGATAATATTGGCATTGGCTAGGTCAGGAACAAAGTGTAATAAGCAAGGCTACATAGGTTGAAACTTTGGGGATAAGGCAGAAGGTGAGAGATTTTAAAAAGGCAGTTGGGAGGTTATAGTGACCACAAAAGGGGGTACAATCCAAACTGTATGTTGGACTTGGAGCAGAGGGGGGTGTCAGAATTTTTATTTGATGGGCTGTGGCATGAAATTGTGATAGAATATCTTGAGTCAGCATCAAAGTGGGAACTGGTGGTTGTGCTGAAGTTACCATTTGGGATGCTTTGATCTCTTTGAGCTGAGATCCTCATCCCTGAGCTGATTGCCGTTGTTTGCACTGTCATCTGTGATTGACTTGTGGATAGTACCTGTAAGGACCCTGTGTAGTAGATGATGGAAACTCCTAATATGAATCCTGGGCTAACACCCAAGACCTCAAGGCGAAGTTCTACATTTCAGGAATTATTGCAAGAATGACTGAAGACCAAGTGATGCTCTGGGGCACGTTGGCTATATCAGGCAACCTCATATGCGTCAGATGTAGAATCTAAGTAGATTTAAGGACACTACCTATGCAGATACACATTTTGTCTTCTGTCACTTTTGCCTTCATTTTTTATCAAGTAAAGCTGTGAAGTAATTGAATGCCCCAAACAAGGAGTTTGGCATTGAACATTGAATAAGTTTGGCACTTATTGGCATAAGTGAAGGTGAAAGGAAGCCCAAGGAGTTTGGCATTGAGCTGGAGTGGGAGAATCCTAGGCCCAGATGATGAGCCAAATGAGATGAGGTCAGGCCGAGTAGGGCCATTATGTCCCACAATGACATATTTTTGCCTTTAATGTGTAGGCCTCAGCAGCTGGGGGTGCCTGTTTATGATGATGGGAGTCATGGGCATTGTTATCCCAGATCCTGTAGTGGCTCCCCCATTAAGTATTTACATAATGGGCTGAAGCCAGAGCTGGTGTCCTATTTAAGAATGTTGGTGCTGGGTAGGGCACCTAGATGGCTCAGTAGGTTAAGTGTCCGACTCTTGATTTTGGCTCAGGTCATGATCTCAGGGTCATGAGATCAAGCCCCATGTCGGGCTCCATGCTGAGCATGGAACTTGCTCAGGATTCTCTATCTCCCTCTCCCTCTGTCTCCACCCTCTTGCTCACACATGTGTGCTCACATGCATGCTCTCGCTCTCTCAAAAAACATGTTGACGCTGGGTACTAATTTAAGATCTTCCCTTTGTTTAAAGATCTACACAATTACAGGTGTGAAACTATGTACCAAGACATATTTCCTGTAAAGGGAGACCTCCCATTAGCCAACCTTTATACTGTTGGGGAAGGGTAGCACGTTTTGCAGAGACCTTTCTTGTGGGCTATAGAATAATCTTTTCAGGGGTCATGGGCCCTCAACTCTGAGTGGATCCCATTCTATTATCTGCCCTAGAACTGGATGCCAATCCAGCACACATTGTGCCAGAATTGAAGAGAGACAGAATCGGGGGGGGGTGTCATTAAGTGAAAAAGGGAGTTCTACCTGGGTATTATAAAGCCTGGAAAGAAAAAGAATGGTCCCCTGATGGGATTTTGGCAGAGCCTTGGGACCTAAAGACTGAAAGTTCAAGGTGACTAAAGCAGTGTGCAAAAGCGAGCCATTTGAAAGCCATCACTCATTTTGTGATTTTAATAGGGTGTCCCTCAGTAGACCATTATTTCTCTATCTGTAGATGATAGGACAAATGCATGTTCCAAATGATGCTTTTTTGTAAGGTCTGTGCCTGAACTGAATGAGCACTAATGTGTATGCTGATCAGAGTCAATGCTATCTGGGGGCCCAGAGGAGATCAATCAAGTTTTAGTGAGGCCTTTTATGGTGATGTTGGCAGAGGCACACCAGGAAGAATAATTCAGGAAATCAGTTTACTTAATATTACAGGATATCATAAAGGATATAAGTCAGCTTTCTTCCCCTTTCTTCTTCTGGGACTCCCATAATATTGTTTTCCTGTAGTATAGCCCATAATTCACATGGGCTTTCCTCACTCTTTTTCATTTTCTTCTCTGACTGAAAATTTCTAATGACTCATCTTTGAACCAACAGATTTTTTAATTCTGCTTGATCAAGTCTGATGTTCATACTCTCTATTTCACTTTTCATTTCATTCATTGTATTGGGGCTCCAGAATTTCAGTTTGGTTTTTTTTCCCCTAACTTCTATCTCTCCACTGAACTTCCTGTTTTATTAATGTATTCTTTTCCTAATTTTGTTGGGTTGTCTATCAGTGTTCTCCTCACTAAGGTTGCTTAAAAGTTATTTTGAATTCTTTGTCAGGCAATTCTTCACTCTCCATTTCTTTGAGGT
This sequence comes from Ailurus styani, assembly GCA_002007465.1. Classification (NCBI taxonomy): domain Eukaryota; kingdom Metazoa; phylum Chordata; class Mammalia; order Carnivora; family Ailuridae; genus Ailurus; species Ailurus styani. The sequence goes on from LNAC01000268.1 coordinate 1,038,908, forward strand.
TACTCACTGAAAAAATCATTGTGTTCCTTTGGTGGTGTCATGTTTCCTTGATTTCTCATATTCCTTGAAGTCTTTTGTTGCTGTCTTTTCATTTGAAGGAGTCGCCTCCTCCAGTCTCTACTGAAGTGGCTTCAGTAGAGAAATACTATCACTAGTCAGCTGGCCAGGGATTCTGAGTCTTTCTCAGAGCTTTTTTATGGATGTATCCACTCCACACTTTGTTTTCCCACTTTATGGAGGACATTTATAAGATTGTATGCCTTTTCTCTACCCCCACAAAGCCAGGCGTGGTATTTAGAGCCTCCCTTTTTACCCCTTATGATTTTTCCCTGAAGTGCTTATGTTTGTGTTCCTTTTCCAAATCCTGCAGAATTTGGGTGGCAAACGCACATAGAAATGTGTGTTTGCTAGAGGTCTGCAGTGGCTCTTAGCATCTTCTGGGGTGGGTGCAGGAAGCTAGTCACAAAGTAGAGGAAATGAGGCACGTGGAGGGTTGGGGGTGCCCCAGTGGGCAGTTTGTGGAAGCTGCAGGAGAGGCATCCCCAGCAGCAGCTTTGGGGCGGGCTTCCTGACAGTCTGTGAAGCATTTAGTAGAATCTGTGTACCTTGGATAAGTTCCAAGCCGTGGTTGCTGTGCTCCCAGCCTCTCCCAGCCGTGCAGCCATGCATATCACTTCAGTATTCTGGATAGAGCAGGAAAGAAGTGAGCCTCCTGAGCAGTGTCACACACAGCTGGGGAAGCTGAGTACTCATTCATATGATCATACTTTAGCACATGGGAGAAATTGCAGGCCAATGGGATCTCTCTTGGCAGTGAGCTCTGCTGTCTTGGAGGAGAGGCGACACAGGTAAAGTGAAACTGTTCTTATCCTTTTCAATGCATCTGTTCTCAGATTTGTTGCTCCAGCAGTGCTGGAATTTTCTGTTGGAATACAGAATACCTGCAACTGTACCCTTGTCCATGAGTGATTGCTCTCAAACCCCTGAATTTTGCAAAGTCATCCTTGCCACTAGAAGCAGCCATTCCACTGCTGCCTGAGGAAATTGACCCTTTATGCCTGCAGAACATGCAGTGGTTTCGTCTGAGATAGATACCTTGAAAGACACTGTTGATTCTCAGGACCAAATCCTGCTATACTTAGCTTCCACACGTATACTTAGATTCAAGTCATACCTTGTACTTAGTTACAAATATAACACTGAGGTGGTACTCCACACATCAAAAGAATTTCATGATTTTTCAATTTATATAGACAAGTCTGGGAACATGTTGGGAATGGATCTTAGGGATATGGGATGATGGTACAAGGACTATAAAATTGGATGAGATGAATATATTGAAATAGGTGCACTAAGCAGAGATTCTGGATCCAAAATTTTAGCTCCACAAGTTTGAAAGGGGTATTTTGTTGTTGTTGTTGTCGTCGTTTGGTTTGTAGGTTGAAAAATGGAAGGAAAGGTAGCCACAGTAAGTTGAGTTGAAATCCAGAATTTCTTTGGTACAATGTAGAAGAAAGTGATCAAAGTCTTAGGGAGATTTGAATGTTAGAGCAGATTTATCATGTTAGACATGCTCACCCACCCTGGAGGAGTAGAGAAATCATAATTCACCATGAGAAATAATTTATGAGAGGAATCTCAGCATCTTTGAAGAGCTCAAGGTTTGTTCTTCTCTGTAGATGAGGTATGACGGTGGGAACTCCATTGAACTGGGATCCCTAAATGAAATTAAATGATGGGATCCTAGTGTGGTGTCAGCCAAGTGCTGGCATTTAATCTCAAGACATGTTGGGCAGGAATACTCCAATGGACAACGGAGCCAACTTAGTGTTCAGAATAGCCGGATATATGACATTGGCTATTGACTATAATGTCTCTAAAACAAATAGATGTGAAGAGTACTAAATTCNATCTCAAGACATGTTGGGCAGGAATACTCCAATGGACAACGGAGCCAACTTAGTGTTCAGAAAAGCCTGATATATGACATTGGCTATTGACTATAATATCTCTAAAACAAATAGATGTGAAGAGTACTAAATTCTTTTTTTTTAAGATTTTATTTATTTGTTTGACACAGAGAGAGAGATTACAAGTAGGCAGAGAGGCAGGCAGAGAGACAGGGAGAGGAGGAGGCAGGCTCCCTGCTGAGCAGAGAGCCCGATGCGGGCCTCGATCCCAGGACGCTGAGATCATGACCTGAGCCGAAAGCAGAGGCTTTAACCCACTGAGCCACCCAGGCGCCCAAGAGTACTAAATTCTTATTCGATAGGTGTAAATGGAATAGTTCCAGGTCATGTGAACAGAAGTCCAACTACATCCACCAAAAACAAATACTGACAACAGCACCCAGACACAAGCCAGTTGAATTTATTGAATTCAGGAAAGGCTGCATCTTCCTGAGTAAGTATCCCACTACCCTGCCAATCATTGCAATTTTCATCTTTTTCTCAGGCTTTCCCCAAAGGAACCGTTTACCTGGGATTGCTGCATCCTGGCTCCGAACTGGCACATTGATTGGTGCTGATTGGCCCTGGTGAGCAGGAAATCACTGTTATCCTAGGCATATTGGAATGACTACATGCCAGAGGGTGGGAGATAAATTCTTTAAAAATGTAGGTGCCTTCCACTTCAGTAAAATTTCTAGGGGATAATTAGTGTTGGCATGTTGAAATACCACTTCTAAAGAAAAGGGCATGTTGCATATGGCCCCTCCTACAACCAAAAGAGTCACCATGCCTAGTGTGCTCCCTCAGATTTTTGAATAAGTGTATTTCGCATTGGGGGGGGGTGCTACTCTCTTCTTTTCTGTGTGACCTGAAAACTCTGACTAGAGCCCAGAGGAGAAGTCTCTCAACAAGTCTAGGCTGCTGTGTATAAGCTGCTCTGCCACTTGGTCCATATGATCCAGCAGATTCAAGGGTTCTTGAAATGTCAGTGCCAGACAGAAATGGTGTTTTTACTTTGGCCAGCTCCTATAGATGATCCATAGCACAGACCCTTAGAATTTTGGCACAAACCCCTGCATCCTCTACAGACACACCTACCTTCTCTTTAAGAAACAGCTTTTGTTTTACTATTGCACTTTAACAGTGGCTGAAGAGTTAACCATGGGCTACCAAGTTACCATATACTCTGACCTTGCCTTCATGGACTACGTGTCATTTTACCAATGTAGACTTAGATGTGGGCTCCATTATCAAAGGAAAGAGATATATGAGAAGTAAATATAAGTATATATATGAAGCATTGAAAGCATCAGTAAATGGCTCAAATGCCCGTGGTCCATACTTGTGCTACATTACTTTGTCCCAGTGTGCCTCTATGGATTTATGCAAAGTACCTTATGAGGAGGGGAAAACTTACTTCTGACCAATTTGCAGATGGTTCTGTGTGATATGCAGGCACTGACCTTAAATTGTTCAACTGACGCAAAAACACTTTCTGGGACATCCCTGAAGGACGGTTGTGAAGGGAAATCCTCCCAGTGGGCAGACTTTTGAGCAGTGCACGTTGGTTGCTCATTTGGCATGAAGGAACAAATGGCTAGAATTAAGAATCTATATAGTTTCATGGGTTATGGTCACAGGTTTGGCTGGATTTTCAGGTTCTACAAACATGATTGGAAAATTGGTTGCACAGGATCCTAAGAAAGAGGTAATTTGGATAGACCACTGAGTGGGGAAAGAATGTGAAGATAAGTGTGCTCCATGTAAATGACCACCATAGGGTACTTTCAGTAGAGGAGGGTTTTATTTTTATTTTTTTATTTTTATTTTTTTAAAGATTTTATTTATTTATTTGACACAGAGAGAGAGAGATCACAAGTAGGCAGAGAGGCAGGCAAAGAGAGAGGAGGAAGCAGGCTCCCCGCTGAGCAGGGAGCCCGATGCGGGCCTCGATCCCAGGACCCTGAGATCATGACCTGAGCTGAAGGCAGAGGCTTTAACCCACTGAGCCACCCAGGCGCCCTAGAGGAGGGTTTTAATAAGTAAGTAGTTTGACCTAGTGTATTGCTACCTTTTAGCTTTTGTCAACAGCCACTTCTGTCATTTCCCAGTGAATTCTTGAGTCAAGTGGCCGTAATCCACAGTTTCAGCAATTAAACTTCCATGTACCAAGGCCATCCTGGCTATAGCCATTGCTGAGTGCCCAGCTGGCAACATTAGAGACCAACACTAGTTCTTTATATAGCCCCTTTCCCCAGGATGATTTTGCAACTACGTGTGGGAGTTTGGTTCCATTAGAAAATTTCCATCATGGAAGTGGTAGTGCCTTGTTTTGAATTTAATAGGTACTCCGGATATGGATTCGCCTTCCATGTCTATAGTGCTTTTGCCAAAACTACCAACTGTGTGCTTTAACAATTCTTTTCTACTATTGTAGTATTCCATACGGCATTGACTCTCTTTCTTAAAGTTTATTTTTATTTCAATTCCAGTGTAGTTAATATACAGTTATATTAGTTTCAGATGTACAATATAGTGATTCAGCAATTTCATATATTACTCAATGCTCATCAAGGTAAGAGTACTCTTAATCTTACCTATTTCACCCATTAGTTGTTCTCTATAGTTAAGAGTGTTTTTTGGTTTGTCTTTTTTGTCAGAGAGAGCACACAAGCAGGGAGAGCTTCAGGCAGAGCAGGCAGAGGGAGAAGAAGACTTCCTGTTGAGCAAGGAGCCCAGTGCAGGACTCGACCCCAGAACTCTGGGATCATGACCTGAGCAGAAGCTTAACTGACTGAGCCACCCAGGCATCCCAAGAGTTCATTTTTTAATGGCTGAATAATATATATATATCTCACATCTTTATCCATTCATCTATTGGTGGACACTTGGGCTGCTTCCATAATTTGGCTCTTGTAAATAATGCCACAATAAACAGGGATTCATATATATCTTTGAATTAGTGTTTTCATATTCTTTGGATAAATACCCAGTAGTGCAATTACTAGATCATATGGTAGTTCTGTTTTTAATTTTTTTGAGGACCCTGCACACAACATTGCTTTTTTTTTTAAGATTTTATTTTTTATTTATTTCACAGAGGGAGAGAGATCACAAGTAGGCTGAGAGGCAGGCAGAGAGAGAGGAGGAAGCAGGCTCCCCGCTGAGCAGAGAGCCCGATGCGGGCCTTGATCCCAGGACCCTGAGATCATGACCTGAGCTGAAGGCAGAGGCTTTAACCCACTGAGCCACCCAGGCGCCCGCCATTGGAATCTTGATAGGGATTTCATTGAATTTATAGAATGGCTTTTGGTAGTATTCATATTTTAACAGTATCAATTCTTCCAATCCATGAACATGAATAGTTTTCCATTTGTTTGTATCCTATCAGACTAGGGCCCCACTCTAATGACCTATTTAATCTTAATTGCCTTCTTCAAGACTCTACCTCCAAATATAGTCACATTGGAGTTTAGAGCTTCAACATATGCATGACAAAAGGGCAAAATTCAGTCCATAATAACATGTGAGTGGGGAATACTTTCAAACAGGCCAATCTATTTTTTAAATTGGAATATAATTCACATACTTTAATATTCACACTAGTAAGATGTATGATTGCATGATTTTTGGTATATTCACAAAGATGTAAACTATCACTACTATCTCATTCCAGAACGTTTTCATCAGTCCACCAACCCGCCCATCCATCAGCAGTCATTTTCCACTCCCAATGGACAAATCCCTGATAACAACTAATCTTGCTTTACAGATTGATACATTCTGCACATTTCATATAAATGGGATCATAAAACACATTCTTTATTGTGTGTAACTTTTTTCATTAACCACATTTTCAAGGTTAACCCTCTAATGAATTAGTATTTTATTTTTTAGTTGCAGAATAAGATTCTATTATATAAATATACCACATTTTATTTACCTATTCATCAATTGCTGGACATTTGGATTATTTCTACAATTTGGCTATGATGAATAATGCTATGAACATTTGTGTACAAGTGTGTACATATGTTTTAATTTCTCTTGGTTTTTACCTAGGAGTGGAATTTCTCTGTCATAAGCCCAATCTTTTAAAGACCAGTTTTGGTCAGGCTAGGGCTGACATTATAGATAAACATATTCACGGCTCTGCAGCTTATAAGACTATATGTGCTTAGGGGTGCCTGGGTGGCTCAGTCGTTAAGTGTCTGCCTTCAGCTTGGGTCATGATCTCAGGGTCCTGGGATTGAGCCCCGCATTGAGGTCCCTACTCAGTGGTAAGCCTGCTTCTCCCTCTCCCACTCCCCTTGCTTGTGTCCTCTCTTGCTGTGTGTCCCTGTCAAATAAATTAAATCTTAAGAAAGGACTATGTGTGCTTAAAGGGGTACATGCACCCCAATGTTTGTAGCAGCATTATCAACAATAGCAAAATTATGGAAAGAGCCCAAATGTCCATTAACTGATGAATGGATAAAGAAGATGTGGTATATATAAACACTGGAATATTACTCAGTCGTCAAAAAGAATGAAATCTTACCATTTGCAATGATGTGGATGGAACTAGAATATATTACTTTAAGCGAAATGAGTCAGAGAAAGACAAATACCACATGATTTCACTCATATGCGGAATTTAAGAAACCGATGAACATATGGGAGGGGGGAAATGAGGGAGGGAAATAAACCATAAAAGCCTCTTACTGATAGAGAACAAACTAAGGGGTGATGGAGGGAGGTGGGTGGGCGACGGGCTAGATTGGTGATGGGTATTAAGGAGAACACCTGTTATGAGGAGCACTGACTGTTGTATGGAAGTGATGAATCACTGAATTCTCCTGAAATCACTATTGCACTGTATGTTAACTAGAATTTAAATAAAAATAAAAGACTATGTGTGCTTAAAGAGATGAGATTGTTGGTTAGAATAAAGGGGACTGTACAGTTCTTAGATCCAAATAGATGGGGTCAGGCCCTGTGCCTCAGGAGGGCCCACACTATGCAATGCCATTTTTTTTTAATGTTGTGCTGTGCTGCCTGAGTTTGGTCATTACTGGTAGTGAGTGTTGTCCAATTGGGGTCCCTAGAGCCAGGACCTGGACCCATGTGTGTCCAATATTGTTTCGCCTTCTAAAGTCTCTGGCCTTTACTCCATCTGAGTGGTCTACCAAATATCGCAGGAGACTCCAAGACTTATGCCCTTGAGGTTCTGTTGAGGGGCCTTTGCTATTCCCGTTAAAGGCGCTTCTCCGTGCCACAGTATTTCTTCAGGTCATTACATGATAGTGTACTGACAGAATGGAGGTGACTCATGGATTTGGGGTGATTCAGACTCACGTGGGAGAGGTAATAAAGCAGCAGCCAAATTACCATCCTCTCTTGGGCCCGTGAATTTTGTAACAGTTTTAAATTGAAGTGTTTTTATCAACAGTTCTGCTGTGTAAATTTCCAAATGTACAGCTTAAGCCTTCACCCTGTGCATTCTTCTGAGGATCTTAAGTTCATCACTGCAGTCTGAACAAAACTTTCCAACGATGTATGAGCTAGGTTGGCTGTTATTGTGCAGAGAAAACTAATAGCAGCTTAAATAACATAGAATATTTTCTGATGCCGGATTCCCGAGAGGTGAACTCTAGCCCCAGTGTGGGAACGCACGTTACCGCCCAAGAACTGGACAACACGAACCTAGCCCCCATTGCCATCGTGGGAACTATAGTACCCCGTCTCCCAGGAGTCGCAAGCACTTCCGGCCGAGGAGGGTGGGAATGGGGCATGTGTTCTCTGGCTTTCTGGGAAATGTAGTCCGTCACTTAGGTAGAGACTAGGAGACTTCCGCAAGGCGCCGGGAAAGAGGAATTCTGGGTACCCGAGCCCCAGCGCAGCCTGGGGCTGGGCGGTCTCGGGCACTTCCGCTCAGGTGGCCCGGTGGTCGCGGGCTCCGCTGCGGGTTCTCTCGTCGCTGTGTGGTGAGTGGGTTCTGGATTCGGGACCCTCCTGAACTTCCCTGGGTGCCATGGAGGGTGTCCCAGATTCTCCGTCTGCAGTCCTGCCTCCCCAGGCCGCCCACCTTTCCCTCGTTCTGCGCTTTTCGCGCGGTTGAACATTGGGCCGCTTAAATTTCTCTGTCTCCAGTTGCCGGGTGGGGTGAGGGAGGGGGCGGTGTGGGTGTGGGTGGTGGTGGTGCTGGTGCTGCTGGTGCTGCTGGTGCTGCTGGTGGTGGTGGTGGTTTGTAAAATTGGGATGACATGCCTACCTTCCTATAATTCAGTGGTTTGAAAATCAAACGAGATGGTGTAAGTAAAAATCTGAAGGACAGTTCCTGCCCCGTGGTGAATAGTGGTCTCTTGTTATTAGACTCTTTAATTTTGTTAAGTGCTTAGTAACCGGACAGCCACCAATATCGTGGCTGCAGTGAGTCCTGGCACTTCTTTTTGATCCCTGTAGGAAGCTTGATGGTCCCGAACCCCTTCTGAGGAGTTACTCCTGTGAAAATTAGTAAAAGGAAACCTGCTTTAGAATGGAGTCAGAGGGGCGCCTGGGTGGCTCAGTGGGTTAAAGCCTCTGCTTTCGGCTCAGGTCATGATCTCAGCGTCCTGGGATCGAGGCCCGCATCGGGCTGTCTGCTCAGCGGGGAGCCTGCTTCCTGCCTCTCTGCCTACTTGTGATCTCTCTGTGTCAAATAAATAAATAAAATGTTTAAAAAAAAAAAAAAGAATGGAGTCAGAGACTGGCAGGGGAAAGCCCTCATACCCTACCCTAACTTTTGTCAATTGCGGACCCACTTGGAAGAGACCACCTGATACTATTTTAGCTATTAGTTACTATCGCGGAGAGAGGAAGGATGGCTTTCGTGCCCCTGTGTCAAACTCAGCCAATGAAAAGCCACTATACTTCCAAGCCCCGGTTTACTCTAGTGGACTTTTTGTTTATGACAGCATTCCCAATTTCTCCCTTTCCCCTGTAAAAGAGTGTTCCTCTCCTTTGCTCGGTGGACTTGCCTATGGTTTTGCTATATCTTGCTTGTCTTGGGTTGCTGTTTTCTGCTGTTCCAGTAAAATAACTGGCAGTTTTATTTTGAAGGTTAACACTCCCAAACCATTTCTAGCTGGTAAGGAGTAGGGGTAGGGCGGGGGCAGATTATCTCCTCATTTATCAGGGACAAAGACATAATTGTGATATTTCTGAGCCTCCTTTTTTTCCTTGGCCTTTGTCTCAAAAAATACTGCATTTCTTGTTAGACGGTTGTCACTAAGTTATGTCTGAAAATTGCCAATATTCTTGCAATTACTTATGATGAGTTGAAAACAGCAATGCCTCGCTGCTGCCAGCTGTCAACTGTTCTTGCCTTTTTTCCTTCATGCATTTCTCTTTTTTTCAAAGAATTTGAGATTATGCTGTAGATGATACCTCTTTGTCCTTAAATATCTGTATTGTTAACAAAAATTAAGCTGAGTAAATTTGAAGATTTAATTGGCTTTATTAAATGATTCATAAACTGGGCCGCATCCCATAAATCAAGTAGAAGGCAGCTCCCAGGAGTTGTACAAGATGCAAAGTTTGGGGCGACTGGGTAGCTCAGTCATTAAAGCGTCTGCCTTCTGCTCAGGTCATGATCCCAGGGTCCCAGGGTCCCTGCTGAGTGGGAAACCTGCTTCTCCCTCTCCCACTCCCCCTGCTTGTGTCTCTCTCTGTCAAATAAATAAAATCTTTAAAAAAATGCAAGGTTTTTGTAGGAAGGAGGGTGGGGCAAGGAAGTTATTAGCAAGAGGAAAGAAAGGATTGTTTTAGACCAGGTCACTTTCCCTTGGAGGGAAAAGCAGGGGATCTTACGAAGATTACCTCATCTTGAAGGGATGGAGAAGGCCTGGGGTGTCAGATTAACTTCATAGGTGCTTATCAGAAAATTCCTGAGTGACTGGTTTAAGACTGTGTTTCTGGGGGGAGGTTGAAACTGCAATTAGGTTAGGCATTTATTCCTGGTGGGTAACTTGGCCTAAGCGATGCCATTTTAGGCCTGTGTTTTTTCTTTAAACAATGTTTACTTTTTAGGAATCAGGATAGTCTCTTCTATAATCACGGTATCTAGATCAAAGTCAGAAAATTACATTATTAATCTTCTATTATATGACCCTCAGTCCATATTTAAATGTGTTCTGTTTTTCATTTAAAATCCTTATAAGTGTTTTCCCTTGATTAAAGCCAATTTTGTGGGCTGCCTTTTGCTGTCTTGTATTCTGTCGTCTCCTTTAGTCCAGAATGATTCCTCCCCCTTCATTATTTTGTTCTTGATGTTTTTGTTCATGATGTGAAGGCAAGTCATATCAGAGAAAGTCCATCTTTTGAATTTTATGTGACAGATTTCACAGTTTGTGGATTATGCGTTGTTGGCAGCGATTCCACAGAGGCAGTGAGGTGGCCTTTTCAGTCAGCGTTAACAGGAGCTGAAGGACGTATTTTGGTTTTTACATTGGTGATGCCAATTTTGTTCACTTGGTGAAGGAGAGCTCTGTGCCATTTTACCACTGAAGTCACTGAAGTGTTTCTTTTTGTAATTAAGGTTTCCTGTGGAGAGACATGTTTTATTTGTGCGCTTTCTGCTGTATAGATCACCATCCCCTTTCCTCCCGCTTCTTTTTTCATTCAAATATAAATTCTATACAGACTCTGAGTCCAGGTTTGTTAATTTAAATGAGATGTTGCTTATCAGACAATTCTGTTTTACATCTCAGAATTTTTCCTTTGCATGCGTACAGTTCAGTGATTTTTGTAACATTGAGTGTTGCAGCTATCACTGTAATTCAATTTTAGAACATTTTTATTCTTACACTAAGATCCCTTATTACCATTTATAGTTAATCCCTGTTCTCAACAACCCTAGACAACCACTAACTTCTGTCTCTATATTGTGAACCCTTTATTTAAATGGGATCATACAAGATGTGGTCTTTTGTGACTGGCTTCTTTCACTTGTGTTATTTTCAATGTGCATCTATGTTGCATACATCATAATTTTATTCCTTTTTATTGCCCATTGATATTTCACTGTGGACATACCACACTTTGTCCATTCACCCATGGGTGGACATCTTAGTTTCCAGTTTGGGGTTCTTATAAATAAGTTTTATAAATACATAAGTACGTGTTTTTGTTTGGAGATAAGTTTTCCTTTCTCTTGGGTAGATACTGAGGAGTAGCATTGCTTGACTGACTGGTAGCTTCTGGTTTAACTTTTTGACAAATTGCCAGAACTGTTTTCCAGATTCACTTCATCATGCTGTCCCCATCCACCCCGCCCCCAGAATCTTGTGTTTCTTAACAGATACTAGAAACTAATGTTGTTATTGTTTGGGAAAACAGTTGTCCACAACAACTTAAAAAATTATTGTTAAGGTAACACAGTATGAGGGAAGACAATGAGGCAGAGTTGACTGGTTTGTCAGAGGTTCAGTCAGGTATCCTACTATGTCTTTTGGTAGAAATCACATGTATAAGAGTAATTTCATACTGTGGAGTGTCATTTTTTTTTTAACTAGAGCTACAAAAATAAGAAACCCTGAGTATATTCAAAGTGTTGTGCAGCTCTCTAACAGTTCCATGAGTTGGACATATTATTGTCCCAGTTTTACAGATGACAACATTGAGGAAAAGAGATGTTATTAATTTGCTCAAGATGATAACAATTAGTGAGAAGCTGAGGTAGGATTTGCACCCAGATATTGTGGCCCCAGAGATGATTCTTGCTTGACACATTATGTTGTCTCAGTTTCCATCATATCAGCACCTGAACTGCTACCTTGGGAGCCACAAGATACACAAGGCAGACAGCAGCCAGTGTGCGTGTTGTGTAGGCATGGGGTAGCCATGCCATGATCGGCTCCTCGCGCTGTGCACAGCAGCAGCCACCACAAGGAAGGGGCTCCTTGGCTAATTCACAATAAGCATTCATGTAGGCGAGCATCATCCCTGGGCATCCTTTCATGTCCTTTTCTGCCTTTCCAGACACGACCAGGCACAGGTCTGCCTTGCCAGGACTCCGTATTCCGGGAATCTGTACCTCTCCAGAAGTAGGAAGGAAATATGACCACATCCAAGGTGCATATGGCTTGCCTTTCTTGCTGTTAAAATTCCATTTCACTACTCAAAATGTTACATGTTGGGGCACCTGAGTGGCTTAGTTGGCTAAGTGTTCAACTCTTGGTTTTGTCTCAGGTCATGATCTCAGAGTCCTGAGATCAAGCCCTGCCTTGGCTCCGTGCTCAGCCAGGAGCCTCCTTGGGATTCTCTCTTTCCCTCTCTTCCCCTCCCTACAGCTCTCTCTCTCTCTCAAAAACAAAACAAAAAAATTACGTATTTTTTTCATTTCTTGGCGTGACTCAAGGAGAACACCAGGCTAAATGACCTGTTTACTCTGTATTTTTTTTAGCATTTGTTTTATTTTGTCATTATTCATTTTATTTCAAAAATAAATGTGTGTGATGAGCACTTGGTGTTAAATGCACCTAACGAATCATTGAGCACTGCATCAAAAACTAATGATGCAGTATATGTTGGCTAATTGAGCATAATAAAAAATAAAAATAAATATGTATATTAAAAAAATAAATGTGGACCAATTAATAGGAATGACCAGTTCTCCTGCTTGCTTCACCACTGACACTTCAACTATTTTTATTTTCTCATACTCTTTCTCATGTATATTCATATCTATTAATATTCATGATATACATCTAATATTGACTTATGCTTCTTCATTTAACATTATAGAACATTCGTTATTTGTGGTTGCATCGTATTCCTATTGATACGATTTTTAATTTTTAACTATCTACTGCTCCTACACATTAAGGTAGCTTAGGAGTTTGATTGTTTGAAGCAACACTGAGGTGATAATTTTCCTACCTGCAGTTTTTTCTGCAAAAAATCACTTCTCCAAATAAGCTACTTTTTTTTTCTCCTCAATGTACTAGGAGCTCAGTAATGAGAAAGTATATTTGATACGTGCCACATTAGAGTTTTGTAGATAGAATACTCAAATATGGCACAGTGCAGTAGTCTCTAACTGCTGCTTTATGCAAATTTCAGAGATTTTCACACAGGAAGAGCTAGATTCTGTCTTATGTCTGAGTCATACCCTGCGTGTCACTTACTGGTCTGCTTTTATTCCGTCATGTATTAGTTTTTTCAAAGTAATGTATAAGCTTAGGTTCATATATATGTGTATACACATAGACTTTGCTTTTTAGGGCAGTTTAACATTCACAGTAAAATCCAGAAAGTACAGAGATTTCCCACCCTGCCCCCCGCCATACCCACAAACTCTCCCATTGTCAACATCCACCACCAGAGTAGTACACTTGTTACAATTGATGAACCTCTGTCAGCATGTCATTATCACCCGGAGTCCATAGATTACTTTAGAATTCACAACTGATGTTGTTCTTTCTCTTGGTTTGGACAAATCTGTAATGATGTGGCCGCACCATTATAGTATCCTACGTAGTACTTTCACTGCCCAAAAAATCCTCGGTGTTCCACCTGTTTATCCTTCCCGTTCCCCAAACCCTTGCCAACTACTGATCTTTTCTCAGACTTCCTAGTTTGTAGTCTCCATAGTTTTACCTTTTTCAGAATGTCATATGGTTGGATTCATACAGTATGTAGCCTTTCAGATTGACTTCTTTAACTTAGTAATGTGAATTTAAGGTAACTCCATGTTTTTTCATGGCTTGATAGCTCTCTTTCTTTCTTTTTTTTAATCCTTAGATTATACTCTGGTCTGGATGTACAGTTTATCCATTTACCACCTAAGAGACATCTTGGTTGCCTCCAATTATAAACTGATGTATAACCTTAGTTTAAAATATCCAGTCTTGCTGACTTTGCCAGGCACTTAGTCCTGTCTCTGCATTTATGCCTTAGAACTGCTATATAAGGAGATTCCTGATCTCATCTTCCACTTAGGTATGTAAAATACAAGAAACCTGCTCAGGTACACACAGGAAACCAAGGGTCAGAAATGTTAGCCATTCTGTTGAGTAAAAATGACAGATGAGAAGAAATATCTCTCAGCGCTCTCCTTCTCAGTGAAGGTTGGTTGTAAGATTGAGACGACACGTGCTTGCTGTTGTAGGAGGCGGTGACGTTCAAGGACGTGGCGGTGGTCTTCACGGAGGAGGAGCTGGGGCTGCTGGACCCCGCCCAGAGGAAGCTGTATCGAGACGTGATGCTGGAGAACTTCGGGAACCTGGTCTCTGTGGGTGAGGACATGCGCCCTCTGTAACTCAATGTTAGTTCCAGGAGTGGCTTCGTTTCTTTGGGTTTTCAAGGCTTTGGGGTCCCTGAACTGGTTCTCTCAGTTTGGGGCTCTGACTTTTCCTAACATATGTGGGACTCGAAGAGAGCATTATTTGTTTTTTTACTAATAGGCAAGTCTTTGTTTTGTGGAAGAAATGTGAATGGGTGGTATACAGCTCTACCTTACCTATTTCTGATCCTATCATGAGTTATAAAACTAGTACAATGAGTCCTGTCATCAACTTTTAATGAGATAAACAAATTAGATAATAGCAATCCTCCTCACACTCTTCCAAAAAAAATCAAAGAAAAGTAAGTACTTCCTAACTCATTCTATATATGTGTAGGAGACTTGGCGAATATTTCTTCAAATGGGTCATGAAAACAAATGTTTGTAAAACATTGCTTCTGATTGCTTGAAGAATATGAAGTAGGAACCCCATTTTCCAGTGAATTTTACCTAGAACTTGTTGACTTTAAGTATATGACTTTGTGTGCTCCCAGGGCATCAACCATTCAGACGAGATGTGGTCCACTTGGTAAGAGAAGAAAAGTTTTGGATGGTAAAGTTAGCAACCCTAAGAAAAGGCAATTCAGGTAAGAACCAAGTAACCATGCGTCTTGGAGGCAGCTCTCCCGTCTGTTTGACATTTCTCCATGCTTATTTCCATCACCTTCTTCTAAATTGCCAAACCTCTTTCCTGGATTATTACAACAGCCTTTGTATGGGTTTTCCTACTCCCACCGTTCCCATCCTACATCTGTTTGCCACAGAGCAGCCAAAGGGATCCTTAGGCAATGTAATTGAGATTGCCATTCCTCTGGTCAAAATCCTTTATGGCTGGGTGCCTGGGTGGCTCAGTTGGTTAACCGTCTGCATCTCAGGTCATGATCTCAGGGTCCTGGGATCAAGCCCCACGTTGGGCTCCCTGCTCAGCGGGGAGTCTGCTTCTCCCTCTCCCTCTGCCCGCCCCCACCGCCGCCACTTTTGCCCTCTCTCTCTCTCTCTCTCTCTCTCAAATAAATAAATAAAATCTTTAAAGCAAAATCCATTATGGCTTCTTTTTTTTTTCCCTGCCTTAAAGTTAAAGCCACTTAAAGTGGCTCCTGGAGTCCCCCGGAGTCTGGTCTGCATCCCCAATCCCTCTCCTTTGAATACATCTTCTGTCCTCTCTCTCTTTCTCCATTTTTATTTTTTTTTCAAGGTTTTTTTTAAGTATTGTCTGCACCCACCATTGGGTTTGTACTTATGACCTCGAGATCAAGACTCGCATGCTCTCCTGACAGAGCCAGCCAGGTGCCCTTCTCACTCCATTTCTCCACCCATGTTGTTCTCCCTGCTGTTACTCAGACCTGCCAAGGATACTGTACATTGCCTATTGCCGCCTTATCAAATTACTATGAATATAGCAGACTAAACAATAAACTTTTATTGTAATTTTGTCCTTCAGGTGTAAACTCTGACACATCTCACTGGGATAATACTAAGGTGTCTACAAGGCTGCATTCCTTCCTGTCTGCTACCTTTCAGGACCCTTCTGATGACATTGCTTCCTCCCAGATAATCCAGAATGTTCTTATTGTTTTTCTGATCGGCTGATTAGCACCTTTCATTGCATCTGCAACCCAATTAACATAACATGTTCACAGGTTCTGGGGATTGGACATGGACATCTTTCAGGAACCATTATTAAGTCTGTTACAGAAGCTTCTCCCTCGGCGTCATTTACTTCTTCATTCTGCCTGGAATATTCTTTCACCGAAAATCTTACTGGTTCTTCTCTCCCTCGTTCAGGTCTCTGCTGGGTTTTAATAACATGCATGACGCAGGCCTTCTGACCATTCTATGTAAAAAACAATGCTGTCTTTACTCTTCTTGCCTTCTGTTGTGTCTCATATGTTTTTGTTTACCTCTCACTTCCCTCTCCCCAGTGGGTATAATCTGCAGGAGGAAAATTATAATCATTTTGATTATCGATGTGTCCTCAGTGCCTAGACTAGTGGAGGGATGGGGCAGAGACCTGTAAATATTTATTGACTTTGCGAATAAATTAATGGATAGGAGAATTTAACTGTATTTCTTGCCGTTGGTGATGCAGAATAGTTTTTCTGAATGTTTATTACAGGCTTTTAAATTTATTTCACAGCTCACTAAAAGGCTTTAGTTTGCACCTTGAAAAACTCATGCAAAAAGACCAGGTTATCTAAATGAAAAGTTTTTGCACCCTGTTTTCAAAGAAACAGCCTAGGAGCCTTGCAAGAAACTGGGGAATAGGCTTCCTTTTCACCAGTCACTCCATGACTCCTGGCCACAGCTGATAAATGACCATAAACCAGAGTGAATTGAAGATACTGAGGAATGTTACTTGTCTTCAAATGGCTGCCTATCCAATTTCTACTTACTTAGATGACTTGGAATGTGATTGTGTGTTTGTGTGTGAGAACTTGACTCAGATCCCAAGGACACCTCCAAGGATTAGGTTGTGACTGCACCAGGGAACATGGCTTTCCTTTTGTAGGGGGCATAGTCATTTCTGGGAAGAAAAACTTTTTTTTTTTTAAGTTTTAACTTTAATTCCAGTTAGTTAGCATACAGTGTTATATTAGTTTCAGGTGTACAATATAGTGATGCCATACTTGGATAGAATGCCTCTTGCTCATCACAAGTGCCCTCCTTAATCCCTATCACCCATTTTACCCATTCCCCACTCCCCCCACCTCACCTCTGGTCACCATAAGTTCTTTGCAGTTTCTTGGTTTGTCCCTTTTTCTTGTTTTCCCCCTTTGCTCATTTGTCTTCTTTCTTAAATTCCTTGTATGAGTGAAATTATATGGTATTTGTATTTCTCTGACTTATTTTACTTAGCATTATACTCTCTGGATCCATTGGTGTCATTGCAAATGGCAAGATTTCATTCTTTTGTGATGGCAGAATAATATTCTATTGTGTGTGTATATATATATACACACATATATATAGACATATATATATACACATACCACATTTTCTTTATTTGTTCATCTATCAGTGGACACTTGGGTTGCTTCCATAACATGGATATTGTTAAATAATGCTGCTATAAACATAGAGATGCCTATATCCCTTTGAATTAGTGTTTTACTATTCTTTGGGTAAATACCCAATACTGCAATTGCTGGATGGTAGTGAGTTATATTTTTAACTTTTTCAGGAACCTCCATACTGTTTTCCACAGTGACTGCCCCAGTTTGCATTCCCACCAACAGTGCGATAGGGTTCCTTTTTCTCCACATCCTCACCAATACTTTGTTTCTTGTGTTTTTTATTTTAGCCATTCTGACAGGTATTTTGATAGGGATTGCATTAAATGTGTAGATTGCTTTGGGCAGTATAGACCTTTTAACAATATTTGTTCTTCCAATCTGTGAACATGGACTGTCTTTCCATTTCTTTGTGTCATCTTCAGTTTCTTTTATCAGTGTTTTATAGTTTTCAGAGTATAGGTCTTTCACCCCTTTGGTTAGCTTTATTCCCAGGTATCTCATTATTTTTGGTGCAGTTGTAAACGGGATTGATTCCTTATTTTCTAATTCTGCTGCTTCATTATTGGTGTGTAGAAATGCAACAGGTTTCTGTACGTCGATTTCGCATCCTGTGACTTTACTGAATTTATTAGTTCTAGCAGTTTTTTGGTGGAGTCGTTTAGGGTTTTTATATATCGTATCACATCATCTGCAAATAGCAAAAGTTTTACTTCTTCCTTACCAATTTGGATGCCTTTTATTTCTTTTTGTTACTTGCTGAGGCTAGGACTTCCAGTACTATGTTAAATAACAGTGGTGGGAGTGGACATTCCTGCCTTATTTCTGACTGTAGAGAAAAAGCTCTCCGTTTTTTCCCTTTGAGGTTGATGTTACCTGTGGGTTTTTCATATGTGGCCTTTATGTTCCCTTTAAACCTACTTTGTTGAGGGTTTTTACCACAAGTGGATGTTGTACTTTGTCAAATGCTTTTTCCACATCTATTCAAACGATAATACGGTTCTTATCCTTTCTCTTACTGATGTGATTTACCACATTGATTTGCGAATATTGAACCACCCTGGCAACTCCAATATAAATCCACCACTTGATTGTGGTGAATGATTTATTTAATATGTTGTTGGATTTGCTAGTATTTTGTCTAGGATTTTTGCATCTGTGTTCATCAAAGATATTGGCCTGTAGTTCTCTTTTCTTTTCTTTCTTTCTTTTTTTTTTTGTGTGGTATGTTTATCTGGTTTTGGTATCAGGGTAATACTGTCCTCATAGAATGAATTTAGAAGTTTTCTTTCCTATTCTGTTTTTTGGGATAGTTTGGTTTGGCAGAATTCGCCTGTGAAGCCATCTGGTGCTGGACTTTTATTTGTTGGGACTTTTTAGGTTACTGATTAAATTTCTTTGCTGATAATTGGTCTGTTCGAATGTTCTGTTTCTTCCTGTTTCAGTTTTGGTAGGTTATATGTTTCTAGGGTTTTATCCATTTCTTCTAAATTGTCCAATTTGTTGGCATATAGTTTTTCATAATATTCTCTTGTAATTATTTGTATTTCTGTGGTTAGTTATTTCTCTTCTGTCATTTGTGATTGTATTTATTTGGGTCCCTTCTCTTTTTCTCTTGATAAGTCTAGCTGGAGGTTAATCAGTTTTATTGATTTTTTTTTTCAAAGAATCAGTCACTGATTTCATTAATCTGTTGCTTCTATATAATTTATTTCTGCTCTGATCTTTATTATTTCCTTTCTTCTGCTGGTTTAAGGTTTTGCTTGTTGTTCCTTTTCTAGCTCCTTTAGGTATAAAGTTAGGTTGTTTGAGATTTTTCTTCTTGAGGTCAGCCTGTAGTGCTATAAACTTCCCTCTTAGAACTGCTTTTTCTGAGTGCATGGGTGGCTCAGTTGGTTAACCAACTGCCTTTGGCTCAGATGGTCATCCCAGTGACCTGGGACTGAGTCCCACATGGGGCTCCCTGTTAAGTGGGGAGCCTGCTTCTCCCTTTCCTTTTGCCCCTCCCCACTGCTTATGCTCACTCTCTCTCAAATAAATAAGTAAATAAAATCCTAAAAAAAAGAACCACTTTTTCTGCATCCCAAAGGTTTTGTACTGTTGTGTTTTCATTTATTTCCATGTACTTTTTATTTCTTCTTGCATTTCTTGGTTGGCCCATTAATTATGTACTTGCATGTTATTTAACTTGCATGTATTTGTGGTCTTTCCAGATTTTTTCTTGTGGTTGACTTCTAGTTTCATATCACTGTGGTCAGAAAAGATGCACTGTATGACTTTGATCTTTTTGAATTTGTTGATGCTTATTTTGTGGCCTAATATGTGATCCGTTCTGGAGAGTGTTCCATGTACACTTGAAAAGAATGTGTATTCTGCTGTTTTAGGATGGACTGTTCTTTTTTTTTTTTTTAAGGTTTTATTTATTCATTTGACACAGAGAGATCAAATCACAAGTAGGCTGAGAGGCAGGCAGAGAGAGAGAGAGGAGGAAGTAGGCTCCCTGCTAAGCAGTGAGCCCGATGCGGGCCTTGATTCCAGGACCCTGAGATCATGACCTGAGCCGAAGGCAGAGGCTTTAACCCACTGAGCCACCCAGGCGCCCAGGATGGACTGTTCTTAATATGTCTGTTAAATCCATCTGTCTGAGTGACTCATTCAAAGCCATTGTTTCCTTCTCGATTTTCTGTTTAGATGATGTGTCCATTGATGTGAGTGAGGTGTTAAAGTCCCCTACTATTATTTTTTTTAAAGATTTTTATTTATTTATTTGAGAGAGTGTGTGTGTGCAAAAGCAGGCAGAGGGGCAGAGGAAGAGGGAGAAGCAGGCTCCCCACTAAGCAGGGAGCCTGATGCAGGACTTGATCCCAGGTTCAACCTGACCCAAAGGCAGATGCTTAACTGACTGAGCCACTCAGGTACCCCAAAGAAAACTATTTTAAAGAGGTAGTTTAATTATAACCATAAACTAGTACCTACCAAGAGGTACACACTCACCAAATAGTAATTTTCCAGGTTCTCACCCTTAGGACTTACCTTTCCATTTAAATGATTTGTTTAATTAATTAAAGACTTCCTGAGTTCCTGAACTAAGTGTTCAGACGTTTTAGAACACAAGCCCTACTAGGAAATACATCTTTCAGTGTATCCAAAAGAAATAATTAGTGCATATGTAGATTTATATGTATAACTTTATAAGACAATTCATGCAGTCACTCCACTTCTGTGAGTAGTGATGCACAGATAGTTTCTGTCCCTTTTTCCTAAATGCTTACTGCATGATTTTGAATTTATTTTACAGCTGACTAAGATTAGTTTTCTTTTTTTTTAAAGATTTTATTTATTTATTTGACACAGAGAGAGAGATCACAAGTAGGCAGAGAGGCAGGCAGAGAGAGAGGAGGAAGCAGGCTCCCCGCTGAGCAGGGAGCCCGATGTGGGGCTCGATCCCAGGACCCTGAGATCATGACCTGAGCCAAAGGCAGAGGCTTTAACCCACTGAGCCACCCAGGCGCTCCAAGGCTGCAGTTTTCAATTGGAAACACTGTTGTGAAAGCCTAGTTTATCTACATTCAAAGATTTCTCACACTCTGTTTTGAATGAGAGAGTCTAGAAGCCTCAGAAGAAACCAGTGCATAAACCTTCATGTTGTCTTTCCACCCCTAGTGGTTTTTGCCATCTTTGATTCTTTTATCAGGAATACCCACCCTCCTTGTGGATATTCTGACTTCACAGAAAAACTACAGTTTCCTCTCCCTTTTTAATTTCAGGTATCTTGGGACACCTGGGTGGCTCAGTCGGTTAAGCATCTGCCTTCAGCTTGGGTCATGATCCCAGCATCCTGGGATTGAGTCCCATGCTGGGTTCCTTGCTTGGCAGGGAGCCTGCTTCTCCCTCTGGCTGCAGCTCCCCTTGCTTGTGCTCTCGCTTTCTCTTTCTGGAAATAATAAAATGTTAATTTCAGGTATCTTAATTAAGTTACTGTGTATTAACAAGAAAATAAGATGAACTACACACATTGTGTAGAATTTGCAGGAATACTTAGAATGTATAGCTGTAAACAGTTCTGGGTGCTTGATACATAGAATCGCAAATTGTTTCAGCAACTACAAAGTTTAGAGGGTCAGTTTATACAGACCTCCTGGCACTTAACACAAACGACAGGTTTGAGAGGTTCCCAAAATTGCCTTCAGATTGAATCATTTTCTAAAAGGACTGGTAGAATTCACTGGATGCTGTTATTCTCACAGTTGGTATTTATTATAGGGAAGGATATACCTTACAATCAAGCAAGAGAAAAAGCACATGAGAGGGAGTTTAGGGAAGTGCCAGATGCAGAGTTTCCATTGTTTTCTCTCCATGGAGTCAGGGATGTGTTATCGTGTTACTTTGAAAAATGAAGGTGTACAGTTATACAGGATATTACCAATTAGGGAAACTCACCTGATCCTGTGTCCAGAATAATTATTGGACTCTGTCATTGGACCCGTGTAGACTGAATGGTTTCATATGGTTATTCTCACTCCCTTGGTTCACATCACCAGGTGATTGAAAGCCCCACCTGAAATCATATTCTTGGTGTTTCTGGTGTTTCAGCCTCATCCCTAAATCATATTGTTAAACTATCTAATGGGACCGAAGACCCTACGGCACTCCTTTGAGGCAGGACATGCCAGGGGCTTAGAACTATCTCTCACATGTTGAAGACAAAGTCCTTCACTGTATATATAATTTAGTTGCTGCATAATTATTTAAGAGTTTACTGGGGGCACTTGTGTGCTCAGTCAGTTGTGTCTGACTCGATCTCAGCTCAGGTCTTGATCTCAGGGTGGTGAGTTTGAGCCCTCTGTTAGGCTCCATGCTGGGCATGGAGCTTTTTTTTTTTTTTTTTTGAAAATAAGAGTTTACACTGATTTATGAAATTCAGTAGAAACAGCAGAATTAACCTGTATTGTTATCATTTTTGTTATTAAGTCTTTGATTTCTAATTTGTATATCACATGTAAGGCTTGGAATGATTCTAAATTTGTTTCATTGATGCTTAGTGCATAGGGGCCTACTAGACTACTTCTTGGTTTGTGTAGGCATTTAAACCAGAGACCATGATAGGGAATATTTTCTGGATTCATTAAAGTCCCATGTTCTTTCCTAACTGTTAAATCTTGAAGACATTGAGCAAAGCCTTCATTTGTCCGCATCTGCATTCTCTGTCATTTTAGGAGACAAAGTCCAACATGAGTCGGAGACTCTTCCTAAAGTAGAACCACATGAAGAACTTTCCTGCTGGCAAATCTGGCAACACATTGCTAATGACTTAACCCAGTGTCAAGACTCCATGATAAAGAGTTCTCAGTTCTACAAACAACATGATTTATGTGACCAGGTTGGGGCAGGACTGTCTATAACTCACTCGAGCCAAAAAACTTACCAGAGAAATGGGTGTAAAAAATTCTTCAGTGATATCTCCAACTGTGATCTTCAACAGTTAAACTCAGGAGAGAAGTCTCATACTTGTCGTGAGTGTGGGAAATGCTTCTTTTATAGCTCAGCACTTCGTATTCATCAGAGAGTTCACCTGGGAGAGAAACGGTATAGGTGCGATGAATGTGGTAAGGAATTCAGTCAGAGCTCACATCTGCAAACTCATCAGAAAGTCCACACTATAGGGAAGCCATTCAAATGTGAAGAATGTGGGAAAGGCTTCAGTCGTAGATCAGAACTTAGTAATCATTGCCGGTTACACTCGGGAGAGAAACTTTATAAGTGTAAGGGTTGCGGGAAGGCCTTCATTAACGCTTGCCATCTTCAGGACCATCAGAGGGTCCACACTGGGGAGAAGCCGTTCAAATGTGATATCTGTGGTAAGAGCTTTCGTCGTAGATCGGCACTTAATAGTCATTGTGTAGTCCACACAGGAGAAAAACCGTACAAATGTGAGGATTGTGGGAAGTCCTATACTTGGCGTTCACGTCTTCGTATCCATAAGAAAGTCCACATGGGACAGAAGCCACACAAATGTGAGGAATGTGGAAAGAGCTTCTTTTCTAGGACACATCTTTATTACCACCGGAGGTTCCACACAGAGGAGAAACCCTATAATTGTAAGGAATGTGGGAAGAGCTTCAGATGGGTCTCACCTCTTTTGACACATCAACGAGTCCACAGTGGAGAAAAACCATTCAAATGTGAAGAGTGTGGGAAGGGATTTGGTCAGAAATCATGCCTGCAAGCTCATCAGAAAGTTCACACCAGAGAAAAACCATACAAATGTGAGGAGTGTGGGAAGGGCTATAAGACAAGCTTGGATCTTGATGTGCACCAGAGTGTCCATATGGGAGAGAACCCATACACCTGTAGGGCATGTGGTAAGCACTTCACGAGGACCTCAAATCTTAAAGTTCATCAGAGAGTCCACACTGGAGAGAAACCGTACAAATGTAATGTGTGTGGTAAGGTTTTCAGTCAGTCTGGACATCTAAAATCTCATCAAAGAGTTCACACAGGGGAGAAACCTTATAAGTGTAAGATATGTGGTAAGCAGTTCAGTTCAAGTTCATATGTTAAAATTCATCATAGAATCCATGCTGGTGATAAATTTCATCCAGTCTCATAGGAGGGAAAATATCTGTTTCAGTAAAGTGGATGTTTCAGCCATAGCTGAACACATCCCAGTGATCCCAAGATCACACAATTGGTGCAATAAGGGCTTTAGTTAAAACCTTAGCAGTTGTAGTTATCACTCAAGAAACAGGCTGTTGAAATAACCTTTCTTTAGGCACTTATCAAACTCTAATGGTGGATATCAAAATTGACGTCTCCTGCAATATAAACTTAATGAGGGCAGGGAGTTTATTTGCTGTTGAATTTATACAATAAACATTGAGTAGCACTTTTGTATGCAGACTTAGTACTTGTTTGTTAAATGAATCAAAGGGAAGAGAGAGAATTAGGGAAGATGGCAGATTAAGAGGATCCTAAGCTTGCCTCCTCTTGTAGATACAGCTAGACAACAGATCAGTGTAAGAAATCGACCTGAAGACTGGCATAACAAACTCATCAACTAAAGGTAGAGAAGAGACAATATCAAAGAGGGTAGGGAGGGCAAAGACGCAGTTTGAGACTGAAACAGACTGTGGCCAACTGTGGTGGGGACAGAGCCAGTGGTGTAGAGAAAGCAAAAAACAGATTATCACAGGGGGAGACCACCTGGGGAAGACAAATCCACATAACATTTGGCTTTGAAAGTGAGAGGGGCCAAATTTCATGAGTTCTTACAACCAGTGGCACTTAAGCCTGGATTTTCTATCTCTTGAGGGCTGGGCTCTGGGAGAGCACGACAACCAACCAGTGGAGATACAGCCAGGAATCAGCAGTTTGAAAAACACCAGGAGCAGACGGGAGAGTGACTTACTCATCTCAGAGTATGGCCTAGAGAGGCAGGCATCATAGGAATACCCCTCCAGGAACAAAGGAGCTCGTAGACACCATTTCCCTCCCCAGCCTCCCAGCATAAACACATGGCCACCTGCTGGAACCAGTGCAGCGCCAACACTCCTTACCTAACTTGCTTACACCGAGTCCCGTCCCCCTGTGGTCCTGTGGATCTGTCTTTCCCAGTCATACTTGCTTCAGTCCTGGCACTGCAAGCGCCTTCCCCCGGGAGATCAGCGCAAATCCCACCGACACCTCATCTCCTGACCTGCATGATTTATGGGATGTCACATCCAGAGGTCGCAGTGGCAGCAGGTCTCATCTCACGTGCAGACCAACCCACATTAGGATGTGCCCCACCCACCTGGAGACCAAATGCTGCCCACAGCAGGCAAAGAGAGCCTCCGCAGATGACCGGCCTGAAGGAAAAAGAGGCCAGGACACAACAGCAGACATAGGCAACACACTTAGGAGCCATTCCCTGAAGCGACAGTTCCCAGGGAACAGGAGACCATGCACTGCAGTGGACTACAGATCCCTTCAGGAGGCCATTACCTTCAAGAGACATAGCTGACTTTAATAATACACAGAAATAGAGACAAAATGAGGAGAGTGGGTATATCTCCCAAATGAAAGAACAGGACCAAACCACAGCAAGAGACTTAAGCAAAACAGATGTAAGTAATATGCCAGATTGAGAATGTAAAGTAATGATACCAATCAGAGATGAAGAACACAATAAATTAAAACACTTGATAGAATAAATAGGCTAGATGACCCAGAGGAATGATTAATGATCTGGAAGACAGAGTAATGGAAAGTAAGCTGAGAAATGAGAGGGAAAATTATGCAAATTGAAGATAGTCTTAGGGAACTCTGACTTCATCAAGCATAATAACACTTGCATTGAAGGGATCCCAGAAGAGGAAGAGAGAAAAGGGAGCAAAAAGTTTATATGAAGAAATAGCTGAAAACTTCCTTTTTGTGGGGAAGGAAACATTGCCAGCTGTATCCAGGAGGCACAGAGAACACTCCAAAAATCAGCCCAAGAAGGTCCACACCAAGACACATAGCTCTTAAAATGGCAGAAAGTAGTGCTAAAGAAAGTATTTTAAATTAAAGGGAGAAAATGTACACTATTTAAAAATTGTATCTGGAAAAGGAAACCAGCAAAAAAAAGTAATTCAGAGAAACAAGTAGGAATTGAAATGCAAAAATGCACAGTTCTGCATTCCACAGCATTATTTTGGTAGTATCCTATTGCACTTGGCTCCTGGCATACCCTTAGCCTCTGTGGTCAGGTTATTTTCTGGGTCTTGATCTCACGTTCCATTGGCTTGTACAGTAGAAAACTTTATTTTGTGATTTTTCTCACATCGCAGACTGAAACAATTTTAACTTTGCAATAACTGGCCACAGCACATAGTTTAATTGAATTTTCTCAACAATGTTAAGGCAAGGGTTCAAAGTAACATTAAAAGTGTAAGATTTAGTAATGATAAAGTTTTAATTTTGAATTCATTGATTTTTAAATTTCTGATTTCTGTGTAATCTTTTATATAGATTGCCTTCTAATTGTAGCATTTTTTAAAAATCAAACTTCTCTGGTAGAAGCTATGCCGAATTTGAAGGACATTTAGTTTGTCAGCTTCTCATATTCTTCCCTCATCCCCATGAAATAAATAATAGAAAAAATTGGGGATTTGGTGGTTTCATCGAATATATTAATTACTGGTGCAGAAATGACAGTTGCATGTTTTTCTTTGGTGAAAATACATATCTTTTGAAAAGCAGTATATAGCAGAATCTGAACATGTAACTGTGATCTGGAAATCATACTATAGGAACATGATTATGAGATTCAAACAATGAAAAGATGAAAACCACATCAATGTTGCACACTTTTTAAAATGGAAATAACAAATGTTCACCAATAAGAATTTGTTTAAATTTCATATGTTTCCATAATAACACGGGGCCATTAAAGTAATGTCAAGGACATGTAATATCAGGAGAACATAATACAGGCTTTGTGAGATCAGACAATTGCCTTCATAGTATAATAAAATTCATAACTCTCTTGTGTGTATGTGTGTTCTGTGTATATCCATATGTAATGTAGAAGTGGATACTCAGTAATAGTCCCTGGCAAGGAGTATCTGTCACAGATTTCACACTAGAGTGCAGATCCAAATGGAGAGCTTGATCCCATGACCCTGAGATCATGACCTGAGCTGAAACCCAGAATTGGACACTTAGCTGACTAAGCCACCCAGGTGCCCCTCTATTGTGTTTTTACTCAATGAACATCAATTTGATCAAACTGGTAAATTATGTACAGTAGAATTTGAAAAATTATGAGTCCCTTATAGTTAAGTTACCTAATCGAGATTGCTCTACATTATCATATGACAGATAAGATCAAAATTAAGGAATAGGACTCGAGCAGTATTCAAAAGCAAAAAAAATTTTTTTTTGCTTTGAATACACCAGTAAACTAACGATCAACCATCTTTGTAGTTGATGCACAAGATGTATCTTGAGGCATAAGCCAGGGAGTAGAAAATGCTGGAAATAGCAGTAACATGGTTATGTAGTGCGGGTTAAAAGAAATGCTTTGTAGAAAAAATGCGTGAGTAGGAATCATAGCATGGCAGTCAAACCTCTAAGAAGAAAGAGCAGCTTTGGATGCCTTTCCACACTTCTCGGACACCATGGTGATATTTTAAGTGTATTGACTGAAGGGCTTTACTTACAAAGTATATCTAATAGATTCGTTTTCATAATTGGTTTTCTGGACTATATCTTTACAGGATACCAGATACTGAAATCCATGCTGTCTTAATTTGTGTAGTGGTTTGGGGGTCCCTAACAGCACCCTGAAGTTCTTTGATTTGCTCAGAGGACTCAGGTTATAGTTTTGGACTTAGGACTATATTTCAGTGAAAGAATACAGAGCAAAATCAGTAAAGTGAAAAGGTACATAGATGTCCTTCCCCCCCTTTTTATTTTTTTTTAATTTTTTTTTAAAGATTTTTATTTATTTATTTGACAAACAGAGAGAGATCACAAGTAGGCAGAGGGGAAGGCAGAGAGAGAGAGGAGGAATCAGGCTTCCTGCTGAGCAGAGAGCCCAATGCGGGCCTCGATCCCAGGACCCTGAGATCATGACCTGAGCCGAAGGCAGAGGCTTTAACCCACTGAGCCACCCAGGTGCCCCCCCTTTTTAAAATTTAAATTCATTTAGGGGTGCCTGGGTGGTTTAGCCGTTAAGCGGCTGCCTTTGGCTCAGGTCATGATCCCAGGGTCCTGGGATCAAGCCCCACATCGGGCCCCCTTCTCCGTAGGAAGCCTGCTTCTCCCTCTCACACTCCCCCTGCTTGTGTTCCCTCTCTCGCTGTGTCTCTCTCTGTCAAATAAATAAATAAAATCTTTAAAAAATTTTTAAATTCAGTTAGCCAACATATACTACATTATTAGTTTCTGATGCAGTGTTGAGTGATTCATTCGTTGTATATAACATCCAGTGCTTATCACATCATGTGCCCTCCTTAATGTCCATCACTCCATTACCCCATCCCCCACCCACCTCCCTTTCCACAACCCTCAGTTTGTTTTTCAGAGTCAAGAGTCTCTCATGGTTTGTCTCCCTCTCTGATTTCTTCCCATTCAGTTTCCCTCCCTTCCCCTATGATCTTATGTGCTATTCCTTGTATTCCACATACGAGGGAAAGGAAACCAGGCATGATCTTCTTAGAGCCCTCTTCCCACAGTATCAGGACTCAACTCCAGCATTGAATTGTGCCCACACGTGTGAAATGCCTAGAATAGGACTTAATTAGAGACCAGTACCCAGGGTTCTTATTAAGGGCTGGTCATGTAGGCACCGTCTACTTAGCATGTAACAAAATCCAAGTCTTCAATAGGAAGAGCAGGTTTTCAGAATAAACCACATCATACATTTTAGGCAGAGGGAACAGCTCTTAACCAGTAATGAAATGGAGTAAAGTCTTCCCAAATCCATGTTCCCTGACACCATCAAGTCCAGGCTTGCAAGCAGGCCTTTCTAAGGATCATGGTCTCAGAACTGCTATATTAACTTTCCTACATACATGGTGTACAGAAATCTATGGCCTATAATTTTTTTCTCCTTTTAATGTGCCATCAAATATTGGACAAGTCATCACCAAGGTAGTTATTTGTAACAAATCTCACCAGGTTAAGCCAAAAGTACTTAACTCCTAAGACCAAAAAGACTATAGGTGGGGCTTACACCTAAAGCAGGGGTCCTCAAGGTGGTCACAGGTAGTGACAACGCCCAAGACTGGCTGGCTTGTGTTCATGTTCACGGCTCCCAAAGTGGGAGGCCTAGACTCCCAATCACACTCAGTAGTAAATTCTTAGGTTTGTGTCTAGTTCCAGAGCTTTCGTGAGATCCATTTTAGCTCCCACTTGTCACCACGGACTTCACTTTTCTTTTGTGGTCCCTATGGATTTCCTTATCTTAGCTTTGAACTTCCCTCCATTTGATGGGGATTGTTCAAGGTCATCATCCTTTCTCTGTGTTTGAAAAGGAGAGGCTTCCCAAGTCATCTAACCATATTGGTAAGCTATCCATTTAAAGATCTGAGTCCAGTACCACAATGTCTCCTGTTTATTTGACACACTGTGACTGATTCTAAATTTATCAGAACCTCTGCCTTATTCAGCTGGAAATTGACATTTTGTTACATGTCCCATGTCTTACCTCAAGTCTTTAATTCTTGAGAGATTTGTTTAAAGTATAAATACTTTCCTACTTTTTACTGACAGGAATAATTCCCTGGACATTGAAAAGAAACACATCAATACAGGAAAGTCAAAAGAAGCAAGTGGGAAGTAGTAGGAACTCACCACTATTAATATTTTGATAAGAATGCTTCAGTGTATCTAGGCGAACAAGTAAGAGTTGTATAGAATTTAACAAACTAAGAACCTAATGCATACTATTTTCTAATTAGAGTTTTTCATTAAATTGAAACAATTCTTGAAGGTCATTTCCATAAATTGACCTACAACCTCATTTGAATACTGTGCCTACACAGTATTCTGGTGTACAAACTATCATTTTTTTTCCTTAGCCAGTTTCCTGCTGACAAAGATCTGTGTGATGGTCAATTTTATGTGGCAGCTTACCTTGACTACAGCCCCCAGTTATTCTATCTGTCACAGATCTAGGTTTTAGGAAGGTATTTTGTAGATGTGATTGACGTCCAGAATCAACTGACTTTGAGTAGGGGATAGTATCCTAGGTAATTTGGGTTAGCCTGATTCAACAAGTTGGAAGTCCTTAAGAGCAGAGCTGAAACTTCCCTGTAAGACACCATTATTCTGCCTGTTGGTAGCATCTTTGGTTTGTGGCTGAGAGGTCCATTTTGGCCTTCCTGATGTCCTGTCCTAGAGATTTTGACTTTGCTAAGCCAGTCCCACAATCTAGTAAGCCAGTTTCTTGGAATAAATCTCTTATATTATTACCTAATAATTCTTTTTCTTTGGGTGAATCATTATGAAAAAAGATTTTTGTTCCAAGAGTGGTTCTAGAGGAACAGAGTGGGTTTTTAAAAAAAAGATTGTATTCATTTATTTGACAGAGAGAGAGCACAAGCAGGCAGAGGGAAAAGCAGGCTCCCTGCTGAGCAGAGAGCCCTACATGGGGCTTGATCCCAGGACCCTGGGATCCTGACCCAAGTCTAAGGCAGACACTTAACCAACTGAGCCACCCAGGCACCCCTAGAGAAACAGAACGTTTAAAATAAAGTTTCTGAATTGTGTTCTCTAGAATTGGTTCTTGAATCTCAATAGATTTAAAGGAACTAATGACTCTATTTCCCATGGAAAATAGGGCACTTGCCATGGTGTGACATGACAAACATATGAAATATACATTCAGTATTCCTAAGGAAATAACTATTGAAGACCCCAGAACATATTGGTCAAACTAAGTAGAGTATAAGGGGTTTTCTCCTAACTACATTGGAGTAAGTGTGGGGGGGGGGAAGAGCACATGGCTTCAAATTCCAGCTCAAGTATTGATGACTTGAAAGCTTCAAGTCATTACGTACAGGCTTCTTGAACTTCCCTGTCGTTGCTCATTGAAATAAAGTTCTCGGACACCAATCTGAGCAGCCGTGCAGGCTGCCTCTGAAAGAGAGATCAGCAGCAGCTGAATACTGCACATAGCTTTTATTTTGTGTTTTTATCAGAAAAGCAAGGACAAATGCCTGGAAGCGTGGGAAAGGAGTACAAAGGATAGCAAGTATCTTGAAACCGTAGAGCAGGCTTGTATTCTCTCCTGCACATAGGCATGCAGGGAGTCAGTCATGGGATAAGGGAGGAAAGAGATGTTTGGGCTAGCAATCGCCAGATGAAAGAGGGGGACTGAAGGTTACATTCTTTCCTAGCTCCTAACCTATGCCCTGCCCCTGGAGATCATGGGATCCTGCTCCTACTGGGCCAAATGAGTTCAACAGCCCGAGAACAGGAACGCTGCTGCTATTTCAGCTTCCTCCATCGTCACCTCTTAGGGGTTACAATGTATTTTCTAAAAATAACTCTACATTTCCTTGTTGATCTTGGTGTCCCCAGTGAATAAAAAGATGGAAAGTCTACTAATTATTATTTGATATACATAGCTGGCAGAGTTTTAGGTCAGGTAAACAGAAGTCTAACTTGAATCATCAAAACAGAGAGTCACAGCTCCTAAATCAATTCTAAGACATGGCCAGTTTACAAAGCCAGAATCCTTTGGGTGAAAGAGAAGCAAGGTCCTCTTGAGGATGGAACCATCTGTACTGCAAAAATGTGGGATGTTAATCTTTTCTCAAGAATACCCCCAAAGGGACCTATGGACTCTGCACTGAGAGAAAATAATCAGACTTTTTTTTTTTGCAGTGACTGAATCTCTGCTGCTTTCAATTGGCACATTGATGATATTGTGCTGATTGGATCTGGTGAGTAAGAGGCAGGAACTACCTTAGCTGTATTGACTTGCATGTGAGAGCGTGGGAATAAATCCCAGAAATATTCAGGGGCCTTTTACCTCAAGATGTCTAGGCATTCAGTGGTGCATGTTGAACTGTCCTTCTAGGCGAAGAATGTGTTGCATCTTCCCACAAAAATGAGTTACAATATCTAGTGGGCCTCTTGCATTTTGTAATATAGTCCTAATTGGGTGTGCCACTTTGCCTTTTATGAATGACCTGAAAACTTTCTGACTAGGCCCAGAACAAGGGAAGGTTCTGCAATAGGTCTTGGCTGCCATGTAAGCTGCTCTACCACTTTCCAGTTTCCCTATCATCCTGAAGTAACTGGCTTCATGGTATAGTGAAATGACATTTGAAGCCTCAGTTACACTGCACTTAGGTGGCAGGAACCTGTGGGGCTGCACACTGTCCTCCCAGATGCTGTATATGGTCTAAATCAGTGTCCTGTATGTAACACTGTTTCATTGTTTCACTGTTTCATTGTTTCACTGTAACACCAGACGCCAGGGCTGTTTTGTTTTTCATTCTCAGTCCACTCAATGCAACATCGTATAGCCATCATTTGGAAGGAGTTAGATTTTCAGTGACTGACACTAGAAAATGTTGAGCTTATACTGAGTTTAGAAAAATGGAGAGAGGACTTCATTTTTAAAAGTTGAATATGTATGTTGATAGGTATATGTAAGTTTATGTGGAGACAAACCTTTTTCGAAGGAGTCCTTCGGGGGAAGGAGTCTAGATGCATTTTTTCTTATTTACTTCATACTATGTTTAGTTTTCAGTAACATGTGTGTTTTAAAATTAATTGTAATAAAGATATTTTAACCAGAAAATATCCAGGAAAAAACTCTTAATACTAGAACATGCTCCCTCATCTACAGAATCCTTCTCAGTGCTTTGGCATTAAATCATAGGCTTTGGGAATCGGAATAACTCCAATGCCAAGCTCCGCAGCTGTTCTGTTTGCTTGAGATAGTGAACAATTTTGTGACTTCACTGAAACTCGACGTTTTCACCTCCGAAGTAGGGATAATTTAATGAGAAGTTTAAGTGAGGGAAGAGAGATTTTCCATGAGGACAAGCTTCCACTTTGGCTCTCTTGTGTTGTTCTTCCTACTAAACCTGTGGCACATCGGGGTCTGGAGTAGGGGCGGGTAACTTCCTCTCTCTTCACCACCTCTCCCAAATTCTACTGCACCCATTCTTTTAAACCCTGTTTTAGCCTCATATCATCAGATTATACTAAACATCCTCCTCCTTTCAGTCATCTAGTGTCGCCTAAGCAATCATTTTCGGTTAATTTCTTGAAGATTGTTATCTCCTCATCCGTTCCCTTTCCAGCAATACTCCTGTAAGAATTGGGATGCATTTCGAATTCAGGAAGTTGTATCCATGGAATAATTTCGCTGAGGACTCAGAGGTAACGCAGACTTTTTTTTTTTTTTAAAGATTTTATTTATTTATATGACAGAGAGAGATTACAAGTAGGCAGAGAGAGAGGAGGAAGCAGGCTCCCTGCTGAGCAGAGAGCCCGAAGCGGGCCTCGATCCCAGGACCCTGGGATTATGACCTGAGCCGAAGGCAGAGGCTTTAACTCACTGAGCCACCCAGGCGCCCAACGCAGACTCTTAATGTAGAAACCCGTATGACCTCAAGAAGTCGAGACTATGTCATTCCTTCCTTTCTGGCATTTGGGGTAAGTATACACAAGGAGCTCACAGTAGCGACAAGACTTGTTTGGGAGGGTCAGACTAAGGATGCTCTGCCTTCAGCATTCCGGGAGGTGTAGTCCAGACGCTCTGTGTGGTGGCACGCACTTCCGCTCCGGAAGGTAGATCTGGTGCATTCTGGGAGGTGCAGTCCGGACGCCCTGTGTGGCAGGGTGTACTTCCGCTCGGGAAGGTGGATCTGGTGCATTCTGGGAAGTGTAGTCCAGGAGCTCCACGGTCTCGCTGGCACTTCCGTTGGGGGAGTGTGAGGTTGCTAACTGAATTTTCTTTGGGAGAGGTGCGTCAGTTCCGCCTCTCCCGGCGCTTCTAAACTTCCTGGGTCTGTGCTTGGAACCTGCAGGGACCGGGCGGTTTAGGGGGAAAGAAGCCTAGGCGGAGTTCGCAGGTATGGAGGGGAAGGGCAGTGGTGTGCATCATTGCGGGAGTCTCTGCGTGCAGGGTGGTTTGCGAGTCCGGGGGTGGGGTGGGGTGCGGTCACCTATCGCCTCACCTCTCAAACCGAGAGTTTCTGCGTGTGTCAGCTCGCCCAGTGTCGGCCTCCCTACACCCACGGGTGCTTCTGCTTCCTGGTGTTGGGGAATTGAAAGAGGTGGTGAGAGCTGCCTCCATTTTGACCTCAAACTTTCTAGTTGGCTTCTTTCCAGCTTGTCTCTTGGCTGGGGTGGAAGATCCCGAGGGCAAAGCATCTCCTGGTGGGAACCAAAACTACCCCTTCACGCGGTAGGGACTGCCCTGAGCCAGCAAGGCCCCGCCCGTGAGTGAGACAGTGATCATTTGACCTTTACTGTCCACCTGCCATTGCCTCACATTTTCCCTTGTATAAACCTGGAGTATATTCAGTACTTGGAAGACAATTTTTGAGCTGCTTGTCTGCAGTTTTTTTGGTGTTGGCCTCACTGAAATACATTCCTTTCTTAATTCACCACCACTCTTTTCTCTGTGGATTTTGTCAGAGGCAAGAGGCCAGGTCTGGTCTGTTTGGGAATCCCAGATCCAGGTGCTCCCTTACCCCTGCGCGCCAGCTATAGTGATAGAAATAAAAATCTCAAAACCGTTTCTGGCACACGGTGAATGGTGACCTTTCTTAATATTAATTTCCCAAGGAGCAGTTAGTTCCCAGGGTTAGGGTCAGTCAGATATTCATTCCACTGCAGAACATTTACTCTTCTCTGATTCCTGCATGATGCTAGATAATCCCAGGCCCCTTATAATCTCTCTTTTAGGAAGATGAGGGTGTAATAGAACCAAGGTGAGTTCACTCCGTGGTGAGTCAGAAACGGTACCAGGTTGAATCATTGCAGAAAGAAAGCTTATTTACAGCAAATAAAGAGATCACAGGGAATGGCTTCCAAAGCTGTGACTCCCAACAAAAGAGGGTGAATGGGTTCCTTTTTAGGGTTAGGAGGGATATTTAGATGGGGAAGTTTTATCATCCTATGTAGAGGCGGGCATAAGGTTGAGGATATGCTTTAAGGAAGCATGCCTATGCATATGCTGTATGTTATGTAAATTAGGTTGAGGCCCCCCCTCCCAAGTCACTCCATGGTCCTTCTGCGCAAGCATAGTCGGGCTCAAAAAGTCTGGGTGAGGGCGCCTGGGTGGCTCAGTGGGTTAAAGCCTCTGCTTTCGGCTCAGGTCATGATCTCAGCGTCCTGGGATCGAGGCCCACGTCGGGCTCTCTGCTCAGCAGGGAGCCTGCTTCCTCCTCTCCCTGTCTCTCTGCCTGCCTCTCTGCCTACTTGTAATTTCTCTCTGTGTGTCAAATAAAAAAAAAAAAAAAAAGTCTGGGTGATCTGGGCCTGTGGCAGATCTTGGCAGTTGTCATCACCCGAGGCGTGCTTTTGGGTTTCACTTGCCTGAGTTAAGAGATAAGCTAGAAACAGAGCTTAAGGAAAAATGTAAGACAAAGTGCGAGCAGGTGGGCATTAAATGTCAGGTCTTGGGGTCTAGTTGGTGACAAGGGTTGCTTCCAGATTGCATGGAGGAGAGTGGAGGTTTTAACTTTTGCTGGGAATGGCAGCATGATCATGGCATTTCATAACATTCTCTTCTTTCCCCAGCCTGACTTCTCACAAAGGGCTGCGCAGAGGTGGGAGGAGGGACTCCTTGGCTACCGACAGCAAGGTTCCACGTGAGTGGGATTTGGCATTTTTCTTTTGTAACAATGTTCACATCAGTTGGATAATGTATGGGATGTGTAATCGGGCATGGGCATTCATAATAATTAATCCTTTATCGCCAACCTCACCGATGATGGTTTTATATGAATGAATACATTGTGCCACACCATAGCTCTGCGAAGAAATTCTGCTTTCTTCTTCTGTTCCTTAAAATGAGATTGAGACCCACGGAGCATACATGATTTGCCCCTAATCCCCACCTGGTAAAGGAGCTGAGCTGGGGTTGGGGTGAAGGCAGTCTGAGTCCAGAACTCGAGTTCCTAATCTTTTGGATATGTTCTCCTTAAGCCAAAGGAACCAGCAGGAATCACAGCCCAGGTAGTTAGTGCTTGATTCTGGAGGACCTGAAAAGCAAGGCTAATGGGCTGTGACTTTACTGAGTTCTCTCAAACACTGTCAACTGTTTTGTTTCACTTATTACTAATAATACATTTTATGCTTACAGAATCATGACGGAAAATTCATAAAATACAGAAATACGAGGGAAAAAGTTTTTAAAGGACCCATTAATCCACAATGTAAAGATAGCAACTGTGAAGCTTTTAATGCATTTTCGTTTGGTGGTTCTTTGTAAATATTTGTATGTTTTTTTGTAAACATTTTACAAAATTATCACATATTTCTTTGTGTTTTTCCCCTGGTGTATTTTAACTATGGAAAATTTTAAAAGATTTTATTTTATTCTTTATTATTTTTTATTATAATTTCTTTTTTACTTTATTGTTTTATTATGTTCAGTTAACTAGCATATAGTACATCATAAGTTTTTGTTGTTAGTGTTCAATGATTCATTAGTTGCGTATAACACCCAGTGCACATCCCAGCATGTGCCCTCCTTAATACCCATCATCCGGTTACCCCATCACCCCACCCTTTTTATTTTTTAAAAAAGATTTATTATTTACTTATTTATTTGAGAGAGTGAGAGAGTGCATGAGCGCATATGCTCACGCAGGGGATGGAGCAGAGGGAGAAGGAGAGAATCTTAAGCAGATGCCCTGCTGAGCTTGAAGCCTTATGTAGGGCTTGACCCCAGGAGCCTGAGATCATGACCGGAGCTGAAATCAAGAGTCTGCCACTTGGGCGCCTGGGTGGCTCAGTGGGTTA
Organism: Ailurus styani; assembly: GCA_002007465.1. NCBI lineage: Eukaryota > Metazoa > Chordata > Mammalia > Carnivora > Ailuridae > Ailurus > Ailurus styani. The sequence goes on from LNAC01000268.1 coordinate 1,075,639, forward strand.
AAGCCGCTGCCTTCGGCTCAGGTCATGATCCCAGGGTCCTGGGATCGAGGCCCACATCGGGCTCTCTGCTCGGCAGGGAGCCTGCTTCCTCCTCTCTCCTCTCTCTCTGCCTGCCTCTCTGCCTACTTGTAATCTCTCTCTCTGTGTCAAATGAATAAATAAAATCTT
>LNAC01000268.1:1075894-1186149 GCA_002007465.1 Ailurus styani
AAAAAGAGTCTGCCACTTAACTGACTGAGCCACCCGGGCACCCCTTAAGATTTTATTTCTNTCTGCCTTCGGCTCAGGTCATGATCTCAGGGTCCTGGGATCGAGGCCCATATCGGGCTCTCTGCTCGGCGGAGAGCCTGCTTCCTCCTCTCTCTCTCTGCCTGCCTCTCTGCCTACTTGTGATCTCTCTCGCTCTGTCAAAATAAATAAATTAAAAAAAAAAAAAAAAAAGATTTTATTTCTAAGGAATGTCTACCCAATGTGGGTCTCAAACTTGAAACCCCAAAATGAAGAGTTACATGCTGTACCGACTGAGCCAGCCAGGTGCCCCATAACCATGGGAATTTTTAAACACTATCAAGAAAGAATAAACTAATGAACTTCCGTGTCATTTTCTGATCCTCTTTATCATCCCCATTATTCCTGTTATTCCTGTGGATGTTTCCTGATATTTTAAGACTTTGTTTTTATATAATTAAAAATTTTTCCATTGAAAAGTTGCAAAAATAGTGTAAGGAATTCTCATATACTCTTTACCCAAATTCCCCAATTGTTTACATTTCGCCTATCTGTTTCGTGGCTCCATCAGCCACGTAACACCAGGAATATACCTGTAATTCAATGACAGCTTATTCTAGCTTTCTGAAGGAAGGAATCCCCACATACAGATTATCAGGAGGTATCTTGGGAAGAGGGATTTAGGAGAGGCTAATACCGAATTTTAGCACCACTTAGCTGGTGATATTAGATGTTGTGCTACATAGTAGTGTTATCTATTAAATATTAGGTATCTAGGGGCGCCTGGGTGGCTCAGTGGGTTAAAGCCTCTGCTTTCAGCTCAGGTCATGATCTCAGCGTCCTGGGATCCAGGCCCGCGTCAGGCTCTCCGCTCAGCAGGGAGCCTGCTTCCTCCTCTCCCTGTCTCTCTGCCTGCCTCTCTGCCTAGTAACTTGTAATCTCTCTCTCTGTGTCAAATAAATAAATAAAATCTTTGAAAAAAAATATTAGGTATATGGGCGCCTGGGTGGCTCAGTGGGTTAAAGCCTCTGCTTTCGGCTCAGGTCATGATCTCAGCGTCCTGGGATCGAGGCCCACATCGGGCTCTCTGCTCAGCAGGGAGCCTGCTTCCTCCTCTCCCTGTCTCTCTGCCTGCCTCTCTGCCTACTTGTAATCTCTCTCTCTGTGTCAAATAAATAAATAAAATCTTTAAAAAAAAAAAAAAATATTAGGTATCTAGTAAGTTACTACTAATGGTATTTAATAGTGTTACCTATTAGATAATCCTGGAAAACATTATATAGCATCCCATTCATGTAATCCACAGTCTTATAGTTAATTTTGTTCTGTCTTTCATTGAAAGGCCTTATAACCAGTCTTCCCTCACCCATCTCAAAGTCTAATTTTATGCATTGCCTTAAGCTGTATACTTGTTTATAAACATTTTACAAAAATTTTATCATCTTGATATCCCTTAAGGTGGAATGCATTCCATAGCCTTTGTTTTCTTCGTTGATGCTTTTTTTTTTTAACTTTTTTTTTTTTTTCCGGGTAAGCTCTATGCCCACTGTGGGGCCGGAACTCATGACCCCAAGATCAAGAGTCACATGCTCTACTGACTGACCCAGGTTCCTCTGTTCTTGATGCTTTTATTTTTATTTATTTATTTTGTTCATTTTATTACTTTATTTAAAGAACAGGAGAGTGCAAGTGGGAGAAGGGGTAAAGGGGGAGGAAGAGAGAGAATATCAAGTAGACTCTGCACTCAGTGTGGACCCCAGCAAGGAACTCAGTCCCATGACCCTGAGATCATGACCTGAGCCAAAATCAACAGTCGGACACCAAACTAACTGAGCCACCCAGGCGCTGGTTCTTGATGCTTTTAAAGAGTACAGGGGGAAGTCATTTTGGAGAAAGTTCTTCATTTGGGCTTCATCTGACGTGTACATGTTTAGGTTTTGTTATGCGTTGTTGGCAGGGATTCCACAGAAGCATTGAGGCGTCTTTGTCACTGCAACATAACAGGAGCCAAAGGATGTTGGTTTGTTATGTTTTGGTGAACTCAACTTTGTTGACTAGCTAAGGGGATTTCTATTAAGTTTTTCTATTGTAAAGTCACTATTTAATTCATAAAGTCTTCTTATGGGAAGATACACTTGTTAGTGGGCATTCTCCTGTGAGGACAAGCTTCCCCTTCTCCCGTACTTATTCACTCATTTATTCAAATATAAATATTGTATCAATATGAATTTAGAATCTGTAAATTTGTCTTGCTAATTTAAATGACATGTAGGTGAATAAAAAACCTTTATTTTTACCAAGTTGGGGTATATTGTACATATCCTAGAATTCACCCATTTTAGTTGCACGAATCAGTGGTTTTTTTTAAGATTTATTTATTTATTTGAGAGAGAGGGTTTTTATTTACTTGAGAGAACGAGTGAGCAGCAGGTGTGGAAGAGGGGGAGGGAGAAGCAGGGTCCCCGCTGGGCAGGGAGCCCGACGTGGGACTCAATCCCTGACCCTGGGATCAGGACCTGAGCCGAAGGCAGGCACTTAACCAACTGAGCCACCCAGGCGAACCCCATGACTCAGTGATTTTTAGTCACTTTGCTGAGAGGTGCAGCCATTGCTATAATTCAGTTTCAACCATTTTTGTTTCCCCAGTTGGATTCCTCATGCCCATTTCTAGTTAACCCCCCATTTTCACCACTGTTACCCCGGCAACCACTAACCTGCTTCTGTTTCCATAGATTTCCCTCTTCCGGACATTTTATAGAAATAGAATCCTTTCACGACTGGCGTCTTTCACTTTCAGCAGTGTTCACAAGGTTCATCCACGCTGTAGTGTAATCTGTACCCTTTCCTTTTATTTGGTCACTGATACTCCGTTGTATGGATTTGCCACAATTTGTTCATTCCTGCATAGGTCATAGGTCGACATTTCGGTGGTTTCCAGGTTGAGGGTTATTAATGAATAACGGTGCTGTGAACGTTCGAGTATGGGCTCAGAGCTTCGTCCCTGCAGGTGAGCAGCGTCCCGGGCTACCTTTAATGCCTTTTTCCTGCCTTCCTAGGCACCCTGCGAGGTGCAGCTCTGCCTTCCTGGGATCTGTGCACCTCAGGACTCCGCACACGCCCGGAAGTAGGAGGACACGTGACCATGGTCAGGGTGAGTAGGGCTTGCCTTTCTCACTTTCCAAATTCCATCTCATTACTCAGGTCATCACACATTTTTCTGGGAATGACTTGAGCAGAGCATAAGGCATTTGAAGACCTATTTTCCATCAGGGTCTTACTTTGTCCTTTTGAATTTGCTATGCGTGTATTTTTGGGGTTTGTTATATTCTTATTTATTTTACAGAATGAAAAAATGACTAGAAATGAACGGTTCCCTGGCTTCATTACTTCCCGACTGACAAATGAGCTATTTTAATTTTCTCCTACCTTTATCCTTGTGGGCGTTCATAACTGGATTTGTATTCATAATATACACCTAATTATAAGTTCTGATTTTTTTTCCCTTTCATGTTATGTCATGCTCATTTTTTACGGTTGCATCCCATTCCCATCAAATCAATGTACTTTTCTGTCTTTAACTCCTTCCCATTCAGAGACACGTCCATGGTTCAGGGATTTTACTGTCTTAAGCCATACCACAGTCTCTCTCTACGTGAAACCTTGTCCCATCACATCAGCTCTGAAAACACTCTGCCACCTTTTGTCCTCACATTTGATATGTGCCAGGTAGGCTGTTTTTTAGGTGGAATATCCCGCTGCAAGCAGAGCAGAGCAGAGCGGGCTGGAAGCGCTGCTTCACACAGATACTGCCGGAGGTTTGCACACAGGGAGAGCTGGACCCTATCTTCCCTGTGCCTCAGGCCTAGTATCGGCCAGTGACTTGCACTCTGTGCCTTGGCTCCTCAGAGCAGCCGAGGGAAGAAGTATCGGTCTTATCTTCATCTTAAGCGTGTGAACATGAGAGACCGACTCAGATTCACACGAGAAACCCAGGGCAGGAATGTGAGGCATTCTGCTCGAGTGGAAGAGATAGACAGGAAGGCAGAGTTCATTTTGGGCCTGGGCCCTGTGGTGTGTGTATCTCGAATGCTCTCCTTCTTTTTTTTTTTTTTTTTTTAAGATTTTATTTATTTATCAGAGAGAGAGAGCACAAGCAGGGGGAGCAGCAGGCAGAGGGAGAAGCAGGCTCCCTGCTGAGCAAGGAGCCCGATGTGGGACTCGATCCCAGGACCCTCGATCGTGACCTGAACCAAAGGCAGACGCTTAACTGAACCAAAGGCAGACGCTTAACTGACTGAGCCATCCAGGTGCCCCTGGAGCCTCTTCTGAGAGATGATTTCCACGGGTGGTGCTGCTCCCCGACCCCGTCTCAGTGCGTCTCTTCCTGTGGTCTCTTCCCTTCACTGACCTGCTCGACACAAAGATAGCAGTTAGCACAGGCGCTGTATAAAATCTTTAAATTCCTCTCTGGTAAAAGACACCTTATGTGGAATTACCAGGAACAATAACCTGGGGCAAAAATTTTTACCACAGGGATACCAAAAAGAGACAGAGCCCTTAATGGGCAACTTAGGCATATGGTAAAGGGAAAAATCCCTATGGCATTCAAAGAAGGACTTGCACAGGCATGTTAAAAATGAAAAAAACGAATAAACATCTGAAAAGGGTAGGTTTGTTTTTTTTTTAAGATTTTTAAAAATTTATTTGAGAGAGCATGAGTGGGGGTGGGAGGGAGAGGGGAAAGCAGACTTCCTGCTGAGCTGGGAGCCCAATGTGGGACTTGATTCCGAACTCCAGGATCATGACCTGAACCCATGATTGAGCCAGCCAGGCGCCCCTGAAAAGGTAGTTCTATTAATTTACAGTCAAATAAGTGGGAATACTAATACAAATTGTTCTTCCAAATCAGATTAAAACCATGGAAAAATCTATAACCTGCTCTTGACCATCCTATGGAGAACCCAGGTTGTCGTATTCGTAGGAAAAAGATGGGGAGGAAAATCTACCGTCATATGATCATAATTTTAAATGTGCTTATTTTTGACCTTTTAACTTTCTCTTGCAATTATTTTGAAGTCATCAGGCGGGGCAACAAGAGCTACATAAAATGATGTTCTTTATGGGATGGATTATAATGAGAAAAATACGTAAAACTAAATATCATTTATTCAGAACAGGTAGCGATAGAGGATCTGTTCTCTGGGATAACACAGCCACAAAATGCGATGAAAAAGGTACTGATAATGGCAACGTGAAGAATAGTACAAATGACACCAGATTTTTTTTTCTTTTTTTTTTTTTAAGATTTTATTTATTTATTTGACACACAGAGAGAGATTACAAGTAGGCAGAGAGGCAGGCAGAGAGAGAGGGGGAAGCAGGCTCCCCGCCGAGCAGAGAGCCCGATGCGGGCCTCGATCCCAGGACCCCGAGATCATGACCTGAGCCAAAGGCAGAGTCTTTAACCCACTGACCCACCCAGGCGCCCAACACCAGATATTTATCAGGCACTTAACTCTGTGCCCCACACTGTTCCAAAGGCTATAAGTATTCCCTTGTTTAATCCTTGGAAAGAACTCCGTCATAGAAGGACCACATGTGGAGAAGAAGCTCAGGCATGCAGGCAAACTTATCCAAAGTCACACAGCTAGTAAAACACAGATACTTGGGGATCGCACTGAGGCCTGCATTTCCAGAACATGGTGCCACATGTTACATGGGGCGAACCACACCACTGTCCCACAGGGTTACCTAAAGCTCGTGAATTTGGTCCAGGTTACAGCAAAGGGACAGGGTTCACGTGTGAGAGAGGAAGAAGGTGGGTACAATCAAATATGTTTGGGCTAAATTGCAAAATGCTTTTGGGACAGTTGGCAACGGGCCCCAAAAAGCAAGACATAGGTCGTCCGGGATGTATATTCAGAGCTCTTGGTGGTTACTTGTAAGTAGACTCCATGAAGACACAAAATAAAAATATATGGACATTGTCATTGCCACACTTTTTGGTGAGGCTGAGGGAAGTCAGTGTGTGGCATTGGCAGGGTAGAAGGAGAAGGGCCTGGAAGTCTACGGATGGACTTGAGTCCCTCCGTACACCAGGTACAAGGTTGAGGTTACATGTGTTTGATGTTGTAGGAGACGGTGACGTTCAAGGATGTGGCGGTGGTCTTCACGGAGGAGGAGCTGGGGCTGCTGGACCCCGCCCAGAGGAAGCTGTATGGAGACGTGATGCTGGAGAACTTCAGGAACCTGGTCTCTGTGGGTGAGGACAGGCGCTCTATGCCTCAGTGTCCGCTTCCTGGATTGGCTCTGTGCCCCTTGGGTGTTCAAGCCTTCACAGGTCTTGAAATGGTCACCTGCATTGATGGCGTACCAGTAGTTTTTAATAAAGTAGAAAATCTCAGTTTGCTGTAATGAATTTGCTGTAATGAATACATGACAGCAAAAATCTCCTGCCGATTGTGTGATAGACATTGATCAGAAATAGGTTTCTGTCATGCATGTATGTCTGCGTCTTGAAATAGGTCATATTTTTAAAATGTTTGAAAAATCCTGATTTTGATTAATTGACCAGCAGCATGTGTAGGAATCCAAATACCCAATTGTACCTTTTGTGGTGTTCGTTTTATTTCTTTAAAATTTTAAAAGATTTTTATTTATTTATTGAGAGAGAAAGGGGGGGGCAGAGGGAGAGGGAGAAGCAGACTCCACTGAGCGGGAAGCCGCTGTGGGGCTCCATCCCAGGACCCTGGGATCACGACCTGAGCCGAAGGCAGACGCTTAACCAACTGAGCCAGCCAGGCGCCCTGAGTTTGAGCCTCTTAAAGTGGCTTCTAGAGTCCTCTGTGGGTGCTGCTCTCTCCCACTTCCTCTGTGAACACATCACCTCTCCGCTTCTTGCTCAGCCCCCTCCACTCACATTGCATCCACTCCCCCACCATGTTTCTCAGCCCGGCCAGGCACGCTGTAGTGCCCGCTGCCTCCGTAACAAATTGCCACACACTCTCACGGCTTAGAACGACAGAGGTGGACTCCCGCACAGTTCTCTGGGTCAGAGGTGTGACATGGTTATTAACTGGGTTCAGAGTGTCTGCACAGATGTATTTCTTTCTGGAGGCTCTGGGAGAGAATCTGTGTCTTTGCTCTTTCAGCTTCTAGAAGTTACCCCAGGTTTTTAATTTGTGGCCGCTTTCCTCCATCTTCACCGCCAGCAGCACTGCTTCTCCCTGTCCGTTCTCCTGCAGTCGCGTTGCCTTCCTGTGCTCTTCTTCCGTCTTGAAGGGTCCTTTGATTGCTTTGAGCCCACCCGGATAATAGAGGATAGTCTTCCATTTTAAGGTCAGCTGGTTAACAGCCTTAATTCCATCTGCAACCTTAATTCCCTGTTGCTATGTAAGGTAACATGGTTGAGGCTCCAAAAATCAGGACATGGGTTCTTCGGGAGCCAGTTAATCTGCCTACTACATATACTTCTGCCTCAGAGCCCTTACTCTCTGGCTGATATACTCTTTTACCTGGAATCCTTCTGCCTCTGCCTCCCCTTTCTTCCCCTCCTGCCCTCCTCCCTCCTTCCCCCCGTTCCTCCCTCCCTCCCTTCCTCCTGTCCTTTCTTCCTGTCTCTGTTCAGTTTCAATATTATAAGAAAGGCCTTTTCTGACCCACGTATATAAAACCTTACCCTCTCTTTACTCTCCTTGTTCCTCCTTATGTTGTGCCTCGTGTTTTTGTTTGCTTGTTCATCTCTTCTCTGTCCCCCCTGGAGTGTGATCCCCTTGCGTGAAGGGTTGTGTTTGTCTCATTCATTACTTTATCCTCAGTGCCTAGAATCATCAGGTGTGTGTCAGGTGTCTGGAAATACGGGTTGACTTGGTGAATGTGTGTCTGTGGGTGGGAGACCCCTGTGTCTGTGGGTCAGGAAGATAGCTGCAGGTCCTGTGCAAACCGGAGTGAAGGAAGGATGTTGCAGGACGTTTTTGTCTTCTACTGAATGCCTATCCAGTTACTTTCTGTTTCGCTCACTGTCTTGGGGTGCCCCCGGTATGAATGTATGTTTGGGACTCGTGTCCCAGAGAAACTTACAAGCATTGTGGTTGTGACCATACTGAGTAACACCCTTTGCCTACAGTTTTCCTGGAATCTCCCATTGAGGGGCATTTTCATTTCTGGGAAGAATACTTGTGGGATGAGAATTCTGGTTCTGATGCTCAGATCCCCCAACAGGAGGAGGAAGAGCTGTTTGCTCTAGTGTCAGACCCTGTCATCCAGGTTGTAAGCTGCCTTCTTCTTGAAGATTTGCCATTTGCAGCCCATTTGCCTCTTTCAGAGCCCCCGCCCATGTTAACTCCCCCTGCGTTCCCCTTCCCTGTCCTTGAGGGGAACGTTTAAGGTGAGAGTTACAGGAGGCACATACGTGAATATGGGCTGTGGATCTGGCTCAAAAATATACCGTGCTTTTTATTTTCTGCATATGTAGAAATTAAACAAATGTTGAAGAATATAGATGTCATACAGTTTTTCCTTGATTTTTTATGAAGATGGGGTGTTTTTCAACTGGTGAATATTCTAACCTAGAGAGAATCAGGAAACGTACTGTTACATCCTCAGAGGTAACTCCCTGTTCCCCTCACACAGCTACTTTTTTTTTTTAAGATTTATTTATTAGAGAGCATGTGTGTGAGCGATGGGAAGGGCAGAGGGAGAGAGAGAGAATCCCCTAGTGGACTCCCCACTTAGCATGGAACATGACATGGGGCTTGATCTCACAACCCTATAATCACTACCTGAACCAAAACCAAGAGCTGAAGAGCTGACTGCTTATCTGCCTGAGCCACCCAGAAGCCCCACACATAAGGGTCAGTTTGTTAAATGTAACCATGAACTGCATTGCCTACCAAAAAAGTACATACTCGCCTAAGTAATATTTTTCCAAGATTCTGTTCTTGAAACTTATCTTTCCATTTGAACAATTTGTTTAATTAAAAACCGGATAAACTTCTAGAACCAAAGTTTTCAAGTTTTTTTTGAGCATGAGCCATAGTAAGAAATGGATCTTTCNAAAACCAAGAGCTGAAGAGCTGACTGCTTATCTGCCTGAGCCACCCAGAAGCCCCACACATACGGGTCAGTTTGTTAAATGTAACCATGAACTGCATTGCCTACCAAAAAAGTACATACTTGCCTAAGTAATATTATATATCCCTGCTCAGCGGGGAGCCTGCTTCCTCCTCTCTCTGCCTGCCTCTCTGCCTACTTGTGATCTCTCTCTGTCAAATAAATAAATAAATAAATAAATAAATGAATGAATGAATGAATGAATGAATAAAAAAAAATGGATCTTTCATTGTAATCAGAACATTTCACGTCAGTTCATACCTGTGACTTTCATAGGCATTTTATGTNCGGGGAGCCTGCTTCCTCCTCTCTCTCTGCCTGCCTCTCTGCCTACTTGTGATCTCTCTCTGTCAAATAAATGAATGAATGAATGAATGAATGAATGAATATATAAATAAATAAATCTTTCATTGTAATCAGAACATTTCACGTCAGTTCATACCTGTGACTTTCATAGGCATTTTATGTAATGATCTCTGTCCTGTTGGCTGTGATGCTTTGATAGTTTCTGTCCTGGTTCTTTTTTCTGAAAGCTTATTATAAACTTTTAAATCTTTCCAGCTCACTGGCATATTGGAGTTTTTAAATTTTTTTTTTTTAAGATTTTATTTATTTGATAGAGAGCACAAGCAGGGAGCACAGCAGGCAGAGGGAGAAGCAGGCTCTCCGCTGAGCAAGGAGCCCGACCCTGGGATCATGACCCCAGCCAAAGGCAGCTGCTTAACTGACAGCCACCCAGGCATCCTGGAGTTTTTTTATTTGAAAAATTATTGTGATGGGCTATTTTATCCAAACATTCATATATGCACTGTTTTTCTACACTCTTCTATCAGACAGTCCTAAAGCTTCAGAAGGAACCAGAAACAGACCCTCCTTCCTTTTCACCCCAGGGATTCTTGCCACCTTTGATTTTCTTTACATATAGATATAGAAAAAAAATTTTTTTTTTTACTTGATAGAGTACAGAGAGAGAGGGAGGGAGGGAGAAGCAGGCTCCCACTGAGCAGAGACCCTGATGTGGGGCCAATCCCAGGACCCTGAGATCATGACCTGAGCTAAAGGCAGATACCCAACTGACTGAGCCCCCCAGGCACCCCCACCTTTGATTTTCTTATTAGCATCCTGCTTCATGTGCCTCTGGCTCTTGATGTCCCGTGTACAGCTTTTCAGTTTCCCAGCAAAACCACAATGTTCTGTCCGTTTTCTGTTTCAGTTAACTTACTTGGAAACGATGTTTTCCTCCTAGGACTTGGCTTAAACTCTCACCAAAATAGTCAGACTGGGATTCATTTATTCATTCAACATGCATTTGTTGAGTGCGCACTAGGCACAGTTCTGGACACTGGTTATAACGTAGGAAAGTGTAAAATGTGCTCAGCCTACAGGATGTAACATGCTTCCCTCCTTGATGCTGCATCATAGGGGGAAAGACGTGAACAACAGATGACTTAGCGTGTCACGTGGTGCAAGGTGCTGCGTGGAACGTAAACAAGGAGGGGTGGGAGTCGCCGGAGGTGAACTGGGTGAGGGCAGGACCGATTATTTTACACTGGGAGGTAAAGGGGCTCGTTGCTGGGCTCACTTTGAGCAGAGACCTAAAAATCAGGAGGAACCATGCATGTATCTGTCCGGGAAGAGTTCCTGGCGGGATTGAACTCCCACTCCAGGACTGGCTTTCCGAGTTCATACTGTGGTCTTATCTTTTCCTTCTTCCAGGCTCCATTTCTGTTGTTTTCACGTTTTCCCTAGAGATCTGAATTTCTGTTAGGTTTTAGAGCCATGTATGTTTTCTGTTCAACTTTATTTCCCTTTCGTCCTCATGAAGGAAACTTGCCTGTAGAAACTAAGTTCCGCTCTCTGCTTTATGCTGTGTTTTAGTCCGTGTGCTTTAGGTATTTGCTCCCAAACCCGCAAGTCATTCTAGACATTCCAGATACCTCGACACTGAAGTAACTTTCCAGTAAAGTGACCTGAGGCTTATACAGCAATAGAGAAGCTGTTTACCACATGTCTACTGGATTGAAGGAGGGGGCAGCTTTTAATTGACTATTCATACAGGTAGGGAAGTGAATTTCTCTCTTTTTTTTAAGATTTTATTTATTTATTTGACAGAGGGAGAGAGAGCATGAGAGTGCACACGCAAGGGCAGTGGCAGGGAGAGGAAGAAGCAGGCTTCCTGCTGAGCAGGGAACCTGATGTGGGGCTTGATCCCAGGACCTTGGGATCATGACCTGAGCTGAAGACAGATGCTTAGCTGACTGAGCCACCCAGGTCGCCCGAGTTTCTCTTTTGTAAACATTTCTTTCGGTAGTGCTTTCAAAGACTACTTTTGTAGAGCAGTTTTAGGTTCGTAGCAAAATTGAGAGGAAGGGACAGAAATCTTCCGTATAACCCCTGTCCCCATGCACCCACAGCATCTTACATCAATACCCCTGCCAGATAAAACTGATGAATCGATATTGACATGTTGTTATCACTGAGGCTGTACTTTAAATTAGGATTCACTCTTGGTGTTGTACATTGTATGGACATGGACAAACGGATAAAGCCACACATCCCCCATTATTATATAGAGTAGTTACAGTGCCCTAAAAATCCTGTTCTCCACCTCTTCATCCCTCCCCTCTAACCCTTGGCAATCACTGATCTTTTTACTCTGTCCATACTTTTGCCTTCTCAAGAATGTTGTAACGTTGGAATTACACTTTTCAGTTTGGCTTCTTTCACTTAGTAATATGCATTTACATGTTCTCATCTTTTCATGGCTTAATAGATCATTTCTTTTTAGCACCAAGTAATATCCCAGTGTGCAGATGTACCACAGTTAATATTTATCTGTTAACCTACTGGAGGATGTTTTGCTTCCTTCCAAGTTTTATGCTTATGAATAAAGCTGCTATAAAAATCTGTGTATAGTTTTCTGTGTGGGCTTAAAATTTCAACTTCTTTTGGCTCATACCAAATTGTGCAATAGCAGGAAGAGTATGGTTATTTTTGTAAGAAACCACCAAACTCGGGACACTTTGGGTGGCTCAGTTGGTTAAGTGTCTGGCTCTGGCTCAGGTTGTGATCTTGGAGTCTTGGGATTGAACTCTGCATTGGGCCCTCTGCTCAGCAGGGGGTCTACTTCTCCCTCTGCCCCTCCCCCGGCTCTAGTTCACTCTCTTACTCAAATAAATAAGAATCTTAAAAAAAAGAAAGAAAGAAAGAAAGCAATCACCAAACCCTTCCAAAGTGGCTCTACCATTTTGTATTCCCACCAGCAATGAATGAGAATTCCTGTTGCTCCACATCTTGGTAGCGTTTGATGGTGTTGGTGTTCTGGATTTTGGCCACTCTAGTATGTGTATAGGCTATCTCGGTATTTGCATTTGCATTTCCCTGATTACCTAAGATGTGGAGCATCTTTTCATATGCTTATTGGCCCATCTGTATATTGTCTTCAGTAAGGTGTATATTAAGGCCTTTGGTTCATTTTTTAACCATATTCTTTTTTCCCTTATTGTTGAGTTTTAAGAAAAGTACTTCTTAAGTTAATTGAAAAGTTTCTTGAAAAAACAATCTCCAGTGTTCAGATAACCTTTGTATAAATATAGAGACTTGGTTTACCAATGGGAGATACCTTTTAGAAAACACATTTCTGAACTTAAATTATTAGAAGTGGTCAAAAATTATTAATAGAAGGCAATTCATATAATGTCTGTCAAAACAGAAAGATTAGGTAAACATGTTGTGCAGAATTTCCAGGAATACTTTGAATATATAAATATAAATATTTCAAGGTATTTGGTATTAGGATATATAACATGAACCCCAAATTTGATTATGTTACTGCTTTTCCTGAAGTTCTAGTTGATTCATATTTTATTATATATGTTACTGTCTCTATAATTTATTAACTACATAATTTACTATTCAAGATTCTACACTGACTTTCACATTCAGTGGAAATGGCCATAGGTTAACAGTTTGAATCATACTATCAATTTTTGAATTAAGTCTTTGACATCTAACTTGTACCTCTCAGGAGACTTGGTGTGGGGGTGCCTGGGTGGCTCAGTTTGTTAAGTGGCTTTCTTCAGTTCAGGGTCATGATCCCAAAGTCCTGGAATCAAGCCCCACATTGGGCCCCCTGTTCAGTGGGGAGCCTGGTTCTCCCTCTCCCTCTGCCCTTCCTCCCCACTTGTTTTTCTTCTCTCTCACTAATAAATAAATAAAATCTTTAAAAAAAAAAAGGAGACTTGGTGTGTACTTGCATAGTGGATAGGAGCCCACTGGACTCCCTCTTGGATTCCATACACACATAAACCAGAGAATAAGATACACAACGGAAGAGAACAACTGAATATTCTCTGGATTCATTAAAGTCTTATGCCCTCCCCTAAATGTGAAATCTTGAGAACACTGAACCAAGTCTTCAGTTGTCCACATTTCTGCATTCTGTCTTTACAGGAGGAAAGATCCAAAGTAAGATGAAGACTGTTTTAGAAGCAGAACCATCTGAAGACCTTTCCTGCTGGCAGATCTGGCAACAGATTGCAAGTGACTTAACAAAGTGTCAGGGCTCCACGGTAAAGAGTTCTCAGCTCCCCAAAGAAGGTGATTCACCCGGACAGGTTGGGGCAGCACAGTCTGTAACTCACACAGGCCAGAAACCTGATCAGTCTAGTGAACTTAAGAAATATTTCAGTGATGTCTCCAGCCTTGATCTTCCTCAACAAACACACTCAGGAGTGAAGTCTCATATATGTCGTGAGTGTGGAAAAAGCTTCTGTTACAGCTCAGCACTTCATATTCATCAGAGAGTTCATCTGGGAGAGAAACGCTACAAGTGTGATGAGTGTGGTAAAGAATTTAGCCAGAGCTCATGTCTGCAGACTCATCAGAAAGTTCACACTGTGGAGAAGCCATTCAAATGTGAGAAGTGTGGTAATGGCTTCTGTCGTAGATCAGCACTTAATGTTCATTATAAATTGCACATGGAAGAGAAACCTTATAATTGTGACCAATGTGGAAGGGCCTTCATTCATGCTTCACATCTTCAGGAACATCAGAGAATCCACACTGGAGAGAAACCCTTCAAATGTGATAAATGTGGTAAGAATTTCCGACGTAGATCGTCACTTAATAGTCATTGTATGGTCCACACAGGAGAAAAACTGTTCAAATGTGAGGAGTGCGGGAAGTGTTTCTTTTGCAGCTCAAATCTTCATATCCATCAGAAGGGCCACACACGAGAGAAACCTTATAAATGTGAGGAGTGTGGTAAGGGCTTCATTCAGCCTTCACATTTTCGGGCCCATCAGAGAATCCATACTGGAGAGAAACCATATGTATGCAAAGTGTGTGGTAAAGGCTTTACTATGAGTTCAAATCTTCAAGCACATCAGAGAGTCCACACAGGAGAGAAACCATACAAATGTGATGAGTGTGGAAAGAACTTCGGTACAAAAACCCGTTATCAAGTTCATCTGGTAGTCCACACGGGAGAGAGACCCTATAAATGTGAGGTATGTGGGAAGGACTTCAGTCAGAGAGCATATCTTCAATCCCATCTAAAGACCCACAGCGTAGAGAAACCTTACAAGTGTGAGGAGTGCGGGCAGGGCTTCAATCAGAGTTCCCGACTTCAGATTCATCAGCTGATCCATACTGGTGAGAAACCACACAAATGTGAAGAGTGTGGGAAGGGCTTCAATCGTAGAGCAGATCTCAAAATTCATTGCAGAATCCACACAGGGGAGAAACCATTTAATTGTGAGGAGTGTGGGAAGGTATTCAGGCAGGCCGCAAATCTTCTGGCCCATCAGAGAATCCACAGTGGAGAGAAACCATTCAAATGTGAAGAGTGTGGGAAGAGTTTTGGTCGCAGTTCACACCTCCAAGCCCATCAGAAAGTCCACACTGGAGAAAAGCCATATAAATGTGAGGAGTGTGGGAAGGGCTTCAAGTGGAGCTTGAATCTTGACATGCATCAGAGGGTCCACACAGGAGAGAAACCCTACAAGTGTGGGGAGTGTGGTAAGCACTTCAGTCAGGCCTCAAGTCTGAAGGTTCATCAGAGTGTTCACAGTGAAGAGAAACCATACAAATGTGATGTGTGTGGCAAGGTCTTCCGGCACTCTTCACAGCTGCAGTCTCATCAACGGGTTCACACGGGGGAGACACCTTACAAGTGTGAGACGTGTGGTCAGAGCTTCCGTTGGCGATCAAAACTTTCACATCATCGCAAAACTCATGGTGGCAGTACATTTTATGAAAGTAGGAAGGGTGGTAAGAATATCAAAGAATCATCAGAAAGAAGTTCAAAATGATGCTTTATAAAACCCCGAATTCTTATCATCGAGTCTCATAAGAGAAAACACTTGTGTTATTTTAGTTGGTATTTAAGCAATAATTGAACATATCTCAGTTTTCACAAGATCACACAGTGCAGAAACCTTGTAAGTGGTGTGGTAAGTCTTTATTCAGAATCACTTAGGAGGTAGTAGTACTTAGGAAAAGAGTTTGGTCTGGCCTTTAACACAAGTATGATGATGGGTTTACCAGAATTGATACCTACTAGAATGTAAGCTCCACGAGGGCAGGAACTTTGCTGCTAAATCTACACAACACTCAAAGCTAGAGGCATCATAATTCTGGACTTCAAGCTATATTACAAAACTGTATGGTACAGGCACAAAAATAGATATATTGGTCAATAAAACTATAGAAAATGGAGGAACAAACCCATAATTATATGGTCAGTTAATCTATGACAAAGCAGGAAAGAATATCTTATGGGAAAAAGTTTTTTTCAACAAATGGTGTTGGGAAAACTGGACAGCCACATGCAAAAGAATGAAATTGGACTACTTTCTTACACCATACACAAAAATAAATTCAAAATGGATGAAAGACCTAAGTGTGAGATCCGAAACCATAAAAGTCCTTGAAGAAAGCACAGGCAGTAATTTCTCTGACATCAGCTGTAGCAATTTTTTTCTAGATAGGTCTCCTTGAGACAAGAGAAACAAAAGCAAAAATAAATTATTGGACTACATCAAAATAAAAAGCTTCTGTATAGCAAAGGAGACAATAAAAACTAAAAGGCAACCTACTGAATGGGACAAGATATTTGCCAATGACATCTGATAAGGAGTTAATGTCCAAAATATATAAAGAACTTGTAAAACTCAACGCTCAAAAAACGAATAATCCAATTAAAAAATAGGCACAAGACATGAATAGATGTTTCAGAAGAAATCCAGATGGCAAATAGACACATGAAAAGATGTTCAACATCACTTATTGTCAGGGAAATGCAAATCAAAATTATAATGAGATAGCATCTCAAGCCTGTCAGAATGGCTAAACTCAACAACACAAGAAACAACAGGTTTTGGCAAGGATGTGAAGAAATGGGAACCCTCCTGCACTGTTGATGGGAATGCAAACTTGCGCAGCCACTGTGATAAACAGTATGGAGGTTCCTAAAAATAGAACTACCCTACGATCTAGCCATTGTACTACTAGGTATTTACCTGAAGAATTCAAAAATACTAATACAAAGGGATACATGCACCCTAGTGTTTATAGTAGCATTACTTACAATAGCCAAACTATGGAAAGAGCCCAAGTGACCGTCAATTGACAAGTGGATAAAGAAGATGTGTATATAAACAATGGATAGTATTCAGGCATAAAAAAGAATGAAATCTTACCGTTTGCAACAACAGAATTGGAGCTAGGGATTATTACGCTGAGTGAATAAGTCAAAGACAAATACCGTATTATTTCACTGGTGGAATTTAAGAAACAAAACAAATGAGCGCAGGGGGAAAAAGAGAGGCAAACCAAGAAACAGACTTTTAAATATAGAGAACGAACTGTTACCAGAGGGGAGGTGTATGGGGGGAATGGGTTACACGGGTAATGGGGATTAAGAAGTGCACTTGTGATGAGTGCTGGGTGATATATGGGATTGTTGAATTACTGTATTGTACACCTGAAACTAATACACTGTATGTTAACTGACTGGAATTTAAATAAAGGTTTACAAAAAAAATCTACACAGCCCTAACATTGACTACCACTTGTAGGTGTGCTCACTCCCTGTATGTTAAATAAACATAGAAAAATTGATGCAGAGGAGGAAACCTGCAAAATAAAATTAATTCATGGAAATGATGGGCACCTGGATGGCTCACTTGGTTAAGTGACTGCCTTCGACTCAGGTCATGATCCCAGAGTCCTGGGATCAAGTATCACATCCGGGTCCCAGCTCCATGGGGAGTCTGCTTCTCCCTCTGACCTTCTCCCCTCTCATGCTCTCTCTCTCCCTCTCTCTCAAATAAATAAATAAAATCTTTAAAAAAAATTTCAGGGAAATGAACATTTGTTGAAATGTAGAAAACCATGTGATATTACAATCCACAACATTAATCACTACAGTTGGTTCTTCTCCTCCCACAGCCTCCATTCTCAAGTCGGGTTCTTATTTGGGCCCCTGTCCAGTTCTTCAAGGATTGTATATGGTGTATATTGAACTATCGTAATTTTTCTGACAGTACAGACAAAAAGGTTTTTTTTAACTTAGCTGGGACTTAACTGCATTTCACACAACTAGTTGTTTTTATCTATCAATGTTAAGGCAGGAATTTACTGTAACACTTTGAAAGTATCACCAGTAGTTACCAATAACAATTTTCTTTCTTTTTAAAGATTTTATTTATTTATTTGACAGAGAGAGACAGAGAGGGAACACAAGCCAGGGAGAGAGAGAAGCGGGCTTCCTGGCTGAGCAGGGAGCCCGATGTTGGGCTCGATCCCAGATCCCTGGGACCATGACCTGAGCCAAAGACAGACGCTTAACGACTGAGCCACCCAGGCGCCCCAACAGTTTTTTTAGTCAGCCTTGAATTGGTGATTTTTAACTTCATTTCCATCCCAACTCAAAATGTTTGCCTTCTAATTACTGTAGTATTTCTTTTATCAAAACTTCTCACATAGGGTCTATACTTTATTCCTCACACCCATGAAAGGAGTACTCCCCAAATTTGTGGGAATTTGATAATTTTATCAGATTGATAGTTACATGCTTTTCCCTATTGACAAGCATTGTTCTGGGAAAGGAGTATGTGTCAATACAGATTGTACGTCTCCTTGATTTGGAAATCTTATATTTGGAAGTTAAGATTATGAGATTAAAATACCAAGAAGATGAGCACCATATTGATGATTTCACTGAGTTTTTATAAGTGAGAATAAATACATATATGTAGGAATTTGAGTTTTTGTATAGTCCTGTATTAACTTGAAGCCATTAAGATTATGGCAGATATCTGTAATGACAAAAATACATATATAGGCTTTGAAAAGTCATAGATTGTAGCCTTCATAGCATAATCAAATATTTGTGAGTGTGTCTCTGTGCATGCACGGGTATATGTGTACATGTGTAAGATAACGTATAAAGGGATGCTCTTCCATGGTGGTTTTCCTTGGCAAGGAGCATTTTGTGGTCTTTTCCCATTTTTTAAAATTCCTCTCTCCTCCATCCCTGTTATTTTTCCATTATGTTTCAGTTTTTCATAGAATATGGAATATTATTATCAAAGCAGTAAATTACTGTAATAGAATTTAAGAAAGTACCATGTAATTATCCCTTGAAGTTAATCCATTATGAGTGTTCTATATTGTCACATGACATAGAAGATCAAAATTAGGGAATGGCTCTGGAAGCCAATTTCAAAGCCAAGAGCTTCTCTGATTGTTTTACATACACAAATAACTTGATGAGTTTTAACAGTCATATCTTTCTAATTAATGCATGCTGTGCTTGAAGTATAAATCCTTTTCATTTTTATTTCAGATTATTCTAACTCTTCTTAGCACTTTTATTTTCCACATAATGTTTAGAGTCATCTTAGCAGTTTCCAGGGGAAAATACTGATATTGTTATTGGGGTTTGATTGATACTATAGATAATTTGGGGATAGTATTGAGATCTTTGTAATACTGAATCTTAAAACCATGAATATTGCTATTTATTTCTAAAGAATTTTTCTTGGAGAAGATAAAAATGAATCCCCATATAACAAGATGTACATACATAGCTTCCAAAACATTCAAAGGACCTACATGTGAAAGACGAGTCTAGAAATTCAATTTTACAAAGCACAAATAGTTATTTTTGCCTGAGGAGTTTCAAAGGACAGAGATTAAGAAAAAAATTCAGTAGTTATTTTAAAATTAATTATTTCTATTCAATGAAGGACACAATAGACAAAATTTAAAAACACGTGCCCAGCTAGGAAAGGATATTTGTAATTTCTAAAACTGACAAGGTATTAATAATCAGAATATGTAATGCAAACAAGGAAAGATGAAAGTAACCTCTACAGTAGACAATGGAGCAAGAAGTATAAGTAGACATTTTAAAGATGAGGCTACTGAGCATTTGAAAAAAATGACCAAACTTATTAGAAGTCAGAGAAATTTAATTAAAACAATGTGATACTACTATACTTTTAATACATCAGCATAAGTGAGGGTGATGAGTCATCCAAATGAGAGTGAAGAGGTAGTTACACAAAAAAAATCACATGCACTTCTTGTTAATGGGGACTGGCATAGCCATTCATCTGGTTGATACTAAATTTAAGTATGCACATAGGCTATGAAATAATTTCACTCTGGGGTATGTATTTAAAAGAAATTCTCATATAGGTCCATAAGCATTTATGTACGTTCATTTCATTTTTTCTGTCAAAAGGAACGAGAAGAGTAGATAGAGATAAATAAAAAAACATGCTCTTATCTATACAGAACAAACAGAGGGATGGGTTAAATAGGTGATGGAGGGGGCACCTGGCTGTCTCAGTCAATAGAGCAATGTGACTCTTGATCTCAGGGTTGTGAGTTTGATCCCCATGTTGGGTGTGGAGCCTACTTAAAAAAAATCTAAAATACATAAATAAATTGGTGATGAGGATTAAGGCTGTGCACTGGGTGTTGTGTGTAAGTGCTGAATCACAAAACCGTACACCTGAAACTAACATTACACTGTATGTTAACTAGCTGGATTTTAAATAAAACTTAAAAAAAAAAGAAACGTTATGGGTTCAGAAAATGGTGTTCTCTAAAATAAATTAGACGGGGGGATAAATCTTAAAAGCATACACCTGAATGGAGAATGGAGACAATGGAGAAAATTTTCTGAATGGAGAAAAACACTGGAATGAATTTTATGACACAGTATCATTTATGTAAATTTTCAAAAACACATGTGCACAAACCGCACACGTTTTGCACAAAAACACGCCTGAAAGGTAACATGCTAAACAAATTAGAATGATTGCTTGTGGGTTAGAGAAGGGAGTGGAGGATATCATGGGGAAAAGGGAATGAACAAACGTTAAAGTATGTTGTCATAGTTTATCATACTACATTCGAGATTTCAGTTTACTCGTCGTGGGGAGAACTTGTGTGTCTGCTCTGCGTGTCATGTTGCCTTAAGCCAGGCGTGGTTCTTGGAGGATGATTTCCCAGAAGAATTTGGAACACAAAAACATAAAAAGGACACAAGAATTAAAAAAAAATACCTCCAGTTTCAACTGGGTTTGAACCTTTCTCTTTGTAGTTTTGTCAATTTTCCCTTTATAAAGTGGGAACTTACTACTTTCCGGTACTTTGAAACTTTTATCATTATGAAATGGCCCTCTATATGCCAAGTAATGCTTTTTCTCCCCCTTAGAGTTATCTGGGCATAATAGTGACATCACAAAATCTACAATTATAGAAATAATTTGAGGCCCAGGATGATGACTGACATCTTTCTTTCTTTTCCTTTCTTTCTCTTTTCTTCCTTCCTTCGTTTTTCTTTCCTCCCCTCCCCTCCCCTTCCCTTCCCTCCTTCCAAGATTTTATTTATTTATTTGACAGAGAATGAGAAAGAGATCACAAGTAGGCAGGCAGAGAGAGGGGGAAGCCGACTCCCTGCCGAGCAGAGAGCCCGCTCCGGGGCTCGATCCCAGGACCCTGAGATCATGACCTGAGCCGAAGGCAGAGGCTTTAACCCACTGAGCCACCCAGGTGCCCCCTGACAACTTTCTTTACAAAGGATTTTTTCACTTGCTTCTGCAAGGGTTGGAAGATGGCAGCAATTCACTTTCACGCAATTTGAGGGACGGAGGTGACTTAACGTTTGCGTTTAGTTCCTGCCCAAGGAGGCCCAGTTTCCTTTCGCTCTTATTCCTGTGGTGAAGCTGTTTGGGGTTTACCAGGAAGCCTCTGTGGTAGGCAACGGATTTGCGTGTTTTAGCCGCTGGAGCATATCTAAAGTGGTGCCCAGATCTACACTCTTCTAACGCCGACGTGCTAGAACAGTAAGACCTCTGCCCAGACCTTCTTAGGGATTCCCGGAAATGAAAACCAGGAGCTGAGAGTAGTCAGGCATTTCCGCACAAGGGGAGCAGTCTTGTCCGTTTTTCGGTCCCACAGTCACTGAAGGGTAATAGGGACCGCGGCGCTGTCGCCTATCGCCTCCCGCCCAGGCAGTCTGCAACCTGTGCTCCAGAGCTCCCAGTAATCATCCCGCAGCTACAGTGAGGCGAGTCTGTAAACACCCCCCACCCACCCCGTCCCTTCGCGGGATTCTGGGAAGGATAGTCCAGGAGTTTCGTGTAGTCGCAGGTTCCTCCACTGAAGACCGTGGTCCTCGGGAATTCTGGGAAGTGTAGTCCAGGAGCTCCGCGTTGTCCCAGGTACTTCCATTGAAGACGGTGGTTCTTGGGAATTCTGGGAAGTGTAGTCCAGGAGTGCCGGTTGGTCGCAGGCACTTCCGCCCCAGGAGGACGCCGTAGCAGCCATCTTTTCCCTGATTATAGTGTTTCAGGTCCGCTGTCCACGACCCATTCAAACTTCCCCCGAGAACGCACCTGGGTCCCGCAGCCACCAGCATTTCATTTGGGGAGAAAGAGGAAGAGCGGCTAAAAACGGAGGTTTGATAGCCGAGGGTGGAGATTTGCGCGTTGGGGACCTGCCCGGGATGGGGGCGGGCTCTGGTCGTGCTTCTCCGGGTTGGGGGGTCTCAGGGGGGCTTTCTGCACCCCTGTCCTGGTTTCCCACTTGCGAGCTAGCCGTCTTCGTATGGGTGGGTTACTGGGTAGGTTACTTAATCCCTCTGTGTCTTGGTTTGCTGTTCCGTAAAAGCGAAGTAAAAGGAATACGTTCCTGATACTGTGTTGTGAGGAATACAGTGTTGTGAGGCAAGAACCGAGGTAGTAGAAGTAAAAGGTTTAAAACTGTCTGACAGGAGACTTCTTGTTGTTAAAACTACTGTAGTTATCCGAGAAGCGCCCATTTCTTAGGTTCTACGAGCGCAGGAAGCTCAATTGTCTGGACTCCTGACCTGTTTTTGGAAGGAGAGAGTTGCTTCGAGTTGGTACTGGGGAGTGTGATTTATCGGGAGTGGAAACACAAACCTGGTATTTCACAACCTCCTTTCCTTCCCCAGCCGTGACTTCTCAAAGAGCGCTTGGCGGAGGAGGAGGCATCAGAGCTCCACGGGAGTAGGACTTGGCATTTCTTCTACTACGATGGTCACGTAAATTGGAGAATGTGTGGGACACGCAGCTGAGTAATTATAGCTGAGCCTTAGTTGCTGAGGTCGATTCTAAAAGCTTTACACAGACGAACACATTCCAGTCACACAGTGGCTTTGTTAAGTGGTACTGCTGTTTTTCCTACTTTATTTTATTGTTTTATTTTTTTTAAGATTTTACTTATTTATTTGTCAGAGAGAGAGAGAGCACCAGCAGGTAGAGAGGCAGGCAGAGGCAGAGGGAGAAGCAGGTTCCCCGCCGAGCAAGGAACCCGATGCGGGACTTGATCCCAGGACCCTGGGATCATGACCTGAGCCAAAGGCAGCTGATTAACCAACTGAGCCACCCAGGCATCCGAATTTTATTCTTTTAAAGACTTATTTAGAGAGGGAGTATGATCTGGGGGCCAAAGCAGAGGGAGAGGAAGAGAATCTCAAGCAGACTCCCCACTGTGAAGCCCTGCATGGGGCTGGGATCCATGACCCAGAGATCATGACCCAGGTGGAAACCAGGAGTCTGATGTTTAACCCACTGAGCCACCCAGGCACCCCTGTTTTTCCCACTTAAAGGAACTTTCTGATCTGTGTCATTTATTTCAGATAATATTTATCTCATAGAAGTAGCCCAGTCATTACGGAAAATACAGAAATACGTAAATGAAAACATTACCTGTAAGCTTGGACTGTAGTGATACCATTTTAGGCTTTTTGTGTAGTTACTCTGTGTACATTTCTGTTTTGTGGCGGCTGCTTCCCTAGGGCCTGATGCCACTTAAATTGTGGTCTACAAACCAGTGGCTTTGGCATCACTTGGGTAGAAATCCTCATCCTTGAGCCCCTTCTGAGACATTCTGATTTAGACTTTCTGCCCATGGGGCCCAGGAATCTGCATTCCAGCAAAATCCTGGGGAGATTCCTGTGCATGTGAAAATTCGAGAAGCTCAAAAAAGGCTCTTGTCTGGAAACTGAGACCTAGAAAATTGACTTTGCTGGATGTCATAGATAAAACAGATAAAACTAAGCTGGATATACCATAGGGTCTACTTAGTTCAGTGATTTTTAACCCCCACTAGCCAACTGTCTCCTTGCAATGTACTGACTTGAGCGGAAGGCAGCTGGCAAGTCTAGAATCAAAATGGAGGGAATTTGAGGATGTGAAGATATATTTCTCCCAGGCTTTGGGGAATGGATTGATTGCCATCTTCTGTACTGGAGAAATTCTGCCTGCAGTCAGAAGATCAGCTAGTAGTTACTGTTAGTTAACGGGAGATATTTTTATTATAGTCAGAACTGTTATTGTTACTATTCTTACTGCTGTGGCTATTTCCTACCTTCTTGTTTATTTTTTTCCTAGAGAGAGAGTATGAGTGGGGGGAGGGGCAGAGAGAGAGAGAGAATCCTCAGGAGGCTCCACACCGGCGCCTGATGCTCTGTTAGAGCTTCAGCCAGAACCCCCCAGGAACATACCTGTAATCAAAGAGTTATGTTTGTTTTAGCTTGCTGAAGCAAAAAAGCCCACACATCCAGGTGTCTTGGTAAGAGGCTATTAGGCGGGGCTGCTTATAGGGTTTTGGCTTGTGTTAGCTGAGTTGAGAGTTGTTTTTTTTTTAAAGATTTTATTTATTTGACACAGAGAGAGAGATTACAAGTAGGCAGAGAGGCAGGCAGAGAGAGGAGGAAGCAGGCTCCCTGCAGAGCAGAGAGCCCGATGCGGGCCTCGATCCCAGGACCCTGAGATCATGACCTGAGCTGAAGGCAGAGGCTTTAACCCACTGAGCCACCCAGGTGCCCGCTGAGTTGAGAGTTTTTTTTTTTTTGTTTTTGTTTTTTTAAGATTTTATTTATTTATTTGACACAGAGAGAGAGAGATCAGATCACAGCTAGGCAGANCTGAGTTGAGAGTTTTAAGCAGTGAGGGTTTGTTCTCTTTTACATGTTGTCCAGAAGCAGAAGCAAGTTGATGACTGAATATTGTAATAATTTTTATCTAGTAGATGGGAGAAACAAAATGAGACATCAGTTGTCACTATTTTTTTTCTTTCACTATATTTTCTTTTTAAAAATTTTTTAAAAAATTAACATATAATGTATTATTTGTTTCAGGGGTACAGGTCTGTGATTCAACAGTCTTACACAATTCACAGCCCTCACCACAGCACACACCCTCCCCCAATGCCCATCACCCAGCCACCCCATCCCTCCTACCCCCTCCCCTCCAGCAACCCTCAGCTTGTTTCCTGAGATTAAGAATCTCTTATGGTTTGTCTCCCTCTCTCGTTTCATCTTGTTTCATTTTTCCTCTCTTCCCCTATGATCCTCTGTCTTATTTCTCAAATTCCACATATCAGTGAGGTCATATGATAATTGTCTTTCTCTGATTGACTTATTTAGCTTAGCATAATACCCTCTAGTTCCATCCATGTCGTTGCAAATGGCAAGATTTCAGGTTTTTTTGATGGCTGCATAATATTCCATGGTTTATATATATACACCACATTTTCTTTATCCATTCATCTGTCGATGGACATCTAGGCTCTTTCCATAGTTTGGCTATTGTGGACATTGCTGCTATAAACATTGGGGTGCACGTGCCCCTTCAGATCATTACATTTGTATCTTTGGGGTAAATACCCAGTAGGGCAATTGCTGGGTCATAGGGTAGCTCTATTTCCAACTTTTTGAGGAAACTCCATACCGTTTTCCATTCAGTTGTCATTATTAATAGTCACTCGTGTTGGGAGGGCAGTTCTTGGGGTTTTTTTTTGTCATTGTAGAATGTCTTTGTCTCTGTGTTATGGACTGTCTTGTCCTTTTCATGTTCATCACAATCACTGAG
This sequence comes from Ailurus styani, assembly GCA_002007465.1. Lineage (NCBI taxonomy): Eukaryota > Metazoa > Chordata > Mammalia > Carnivora > Ailuridae > Ailurus > Ailurus styani. The sequence continues at coordinate 1,101,445 of LNAC01000268.1, forward strand.
ACTGAGTGGTGCTATCAGATTCTCTCTGATCAGTGGGAAACACCAAGTTCTAGCTGTTGTTGATGCTCGCTTCCAGAGCTATTTTTTTATGTCTCTTCACAGCTTTATTATACTTGTATATTGTTTTTGTTTTGATGTTGAGCCATTTGAAGGCAAGCTAGAGACGGATCAAAATGGAACTAATTACAATGATAACACACTGTTAATCTAATCCACAGCCCATATTTAGTTTTTCCAGTTTCCCCAATAAAGTCTCTGAGAGAAATTTTCCTTTTCTAGTTCAGGGTTCAGTCCTTTGATATGCATTGAACTTAGTTTTTATTTCATTAATCTCCTTTAATCTAGAATGATTCCAGGGTGCTTGGCTGGAGCACTCTAGCCAGTTGGTAGAGCACTCAACTCTTGATCTCTTGGGTGTGTGTTTGAGCTCCTGTTGGATATAAAGATTACTTAAAACAAAATAGAATGATTCCTCAGACTTTATTTAGCTCATGATATTTGTGTGAAGAATATTAGCAAATTACTTTGTAGAATGTCCCTCTTTTTTTTGGTTTATCTGATATTTGTTTATGATTGGGCTCAGGCAGCAGGGAATGCTCCAGAAATAAGTGGTAAGGCCACCTTCTCAGTGCATGATGGGAAGCCTGTGTCTGTGGGTTTGTTCCAGTTGCTGGTTTCAGTTTGTTTTCTTGGGCAAGGTATCTGCCAGTTAATATTTTGAGACTGTGTGACTATCTTATTTCTTCCCAAACTTTTGCCATTTTTTTTAGCACCCACTGATGATTTCCTGACTATCTTTCATTCTCCATTTTTTGGTTTGCCTTCTGCCGTAAGGGGGATTTTCTCTTCTCACTGTTTCTTTCTTGTACCTTCCTTTATTCATAACAATATGTTTACGACTCAGATGCCTGTCTTTTTTATTTAACTTAGGTGTGGACTGTCTACCTGTTTTTTTGTTGTTTGCAGAATCTTCGGTTTGATTAGTTTTTTTTACCCCCATGCCTGCCTGTCAAAAGTGTACTTTCTGCTTAAAAAAAAAAACAAAAACTGAGCGCCTGGGTGGCTCAGTGGGTTAAAGCCTCTGCCTTCGGCTCAGGTCATGATCTCAGGGTCCCGGGATCGAGGCCCACATCAGGCTCTCTGCTCCGCAGGGAGCCTGCTTCCTCCTCTCTCTTCCTGCCTCTCTGCCTACTTGTAATCTCTCTCTCTGTGTCAAATAAATAAATAAAATCTTTAAAAAAACCTTATTTTTATACCTTTTTAGAAAAAGTTGGCTGTGTCAATTTAGATATTGTTGCTGAGGTAACAAATTATCAGGAAGACAAGCAAAGATTGAGTCACTCAGTGAGTCACTCACTGAGACTCACTTGACAGAGCAACAACCTATGAACTCTGTGTATTTTAACAATATTCTCTTGGTAGAAATCACACTTACAGGGACAATTTCAAACTATAGAGTAACATTCTGCAGAACCTATGACACAATTGGAAAGAAATAAGAAACTGACAGCGCTCTGATAGCTTTTTACCTTAGAGCAATCCTATGAGATTGATACCGTTATTCTCCCCAACTTGCAGATGACAGAACGGAGACAGAGAGACATTAATCGTCTGCCCAAGGTCACACTGCTAGTGAATAGCCTAGCCAGGATTTCAGCCCACACGTACTGACTCCAAAGCCGCCTCTTACTGCTGTTGTCTCAATTTATACCCTACCCAGAATAAGAATTACTACTGCAGAAGCTACAGGCGCACTGGGATGGGGCCATTTATGTGGTTGGGCAGGTGGTTGCTTGAACTCCTACTGAAGGGGGTCAGAGGGTATCTGGTATACCTGCCGAGTTCTGCTCATCAAGCCATGTTCACCTGTACTGTCCCATAGGTTAATGACGTACTTGACCAGTTTCCATTGACTTCTTTCTCTCTTTCTAGTCTGTCTTTCTAGGATTCTGTTTCCCCAGAAGGAAAGAGAATATGAGCATGTTCAAGGTGAGTAGGGCTTGCCTTTCTTGCTAAATGTCATTTAAAAATGTCATTTTAGGGGCACCTAGGGGGGCTAAGTCGGTTAAGCACCCGCCTTTGGCTCAGGTTGTGATCTCCGGGTCCTGGGATCGAGCCCCACATTGGACTCCCTGCTCGTTCTCTGTCTCTCAAATAAATAAAATAAAGAAAAAAAAGTCATTTTGGCCCTCAGAGACTGGACATAAGTTCTCTTTTAAGGAGAGTGCATCTAGGGACTTGTTCAGTGTGTCAGGTGCTTTTTTCTTTACACTTTTTAAGTTTAATTGGTTTTGGTTTTAGCTTTNAGAGAGAGAGATTACAAGTAGGCAGAGAGGCAGGCAGAGAGAGAGGAGAGAGGAGGAAGCAGGCTCCCCGCTGAGCAGAGAGCCCGATGTGGGCCTCGATCCCAGGACCCTGGGATCATGACCTGAGCCGAAGGCAGCGGCTTTAACCCACTGAGCCACCCAGGCGCCCTTCTTTACACTTTTTAAGTTTAATTGGTTTTGGTTTTAGCTTTTAGTTCATCATTTTTTAATCTCACAAGGAAAAATAGAAAAAGTAATAGAAATGAAAATATCTTGCACTTCACTACTTCCCCTGCTTCCAAATAGATGCTTTATTTCTGTAATCTCTTCATCACATGTATTCATAGCTGTGTATTTGCATTCCTAACATAGATACAGCTTTAGTTCTTTTAAGATTTCTTTTTTAAAAATCTTTCATAGCTTTGTTTTTTTTAATATTTTACTTTTTAATTTTATAATTTTATTTTTTTTGAATGGAAGTGTAGTTAACATATTAGTTTCAGGCATACAACAGTGATTTGACAATTAGACACATTGCAAAATGCTCACTGTGTTAAGTGTAGTTACAGTTTGTCACTGCATGAAGTTATTATAATATTATTGATTATATTCCCTATGCTGTACTTCTGATCCCTGTGACTTATTTTATAACTGGAAGTTTGTACTTTTTTTCCTTTTCACTTGTTTGTCAATCCCCCAACCCCATAACATATAACTTAAATCCTTTTTTTTTTCCATTTAATACTATGCACGAATTTTTTTTTAAAGATTTTATTTATTTATTTGACAGAGAGAGATTACAAGTAGGAAGAGAGGCAGGCAGAGAGAGGAGGAAGCAGGCTCCCCACTGAGCAGAGAGCCCGACAATGGGGTTCCATCCCGGGACCCTGAGATCATGACCTGAGCCGAAGGCAGAGGCTTTAACCCACTGAGCCACCCAGGCGCCCAAATTATTTATTTCTTAAAGATTTTATTTATTTATTTATTTGAGAGAGAGAAAGCACAAGCAGGGGGAGCAGCAGAGGGAGAGGGAGAAGCAGGCTGTCCGCTGAGCAGGGAGCCCAATTCGGGGTTCAATCCCAGGACCCTGGGATCATGACCTGAGCTGAAGGCAGATGCTTAACTGGCTGAGCCACCAGGCACCCTCAGCATTTTTTTTTTTTTTTTTACATCACCTGAGTTTAAAAAATCTGGGGATACTAAAGGACTTGTCGCTTACTGCATTGACACCTCAAACAATTTTATAAAGAGGTCTTTGGTTTTATCTTCATTTTATTTTATTTTTTTAAGATTTTATTTATTTCAGAAAGAGAGAGTTCAAGCCTGTGAGTGCTCAGCTGGGGAGGGTTTGATGGGGAGGGATCCCAGGACCCTGAGATCATGACATGAGCCGAAGGCAGAGACACTTAACCAACTGAGCCACCCCGGTGCCCCATCTTCATTTTAAATATAAAGACAAGCAGTTGTGAAAAGGACATCTGCATAAATTCATACACAACACCGGAGATCTGGAGTCAGAGTATGGTATTCAAGTGAAGACAGATACAAGAGGAGAGAGAGTTTTCATTCAGTGACCTGGCATGCCCTTTTGGTTTATTTCCACAAAGAACGCTACTCCCGACTTGGTTCCCACCTGAGTGGAAGGCAGGTGCTATCAAACACTACTGGAGCTAAACTGTTCAGTATTTCTGGAGTAATTGGCAGTGTTAATTAAAAAGTAAAACCTTTTTAGTTTAGGATGCAGCTCTTAGAATTTTAAGGAGTTTGCTTATTAACAGTGCTGACTGAGAGGGCCGGGTAAATAGACAAAGCTTTCTTTTCCATAGCAGCACTTTGGATGAGGCTGAGGAAAATCGGTGTGTAGCATCAGCAGGAGAAAAGGAGAAGGGCTGGGAAATCTACAGATTGCTCAGGGGCCAGAGCACCTCCCCACCCATCCTCCCTCTTGCAGTGGACCTTGGGTGTAAGATTGTGGTTGTATGTGTTTGTTGTAGGAGGCGGTGACGTTCCAGGACGTGGCCGTGGCCTTCACAGAGGAGGAGCTGGGGCTGCTGGACTCTGCCCAGAGGAAGCTGTACCAGGATGTCATGTTAGAAAACTTCAGGAACCTGGTCTCAGTGGGTGAGAACAGCCTCCCTCTGGAGGATCTTTGTCACGTTGGGGTTTTAAGGCTTTGGGGCTCTTAAAATGGTTCCCTGAATTTAGGGATTAGACTTGCTAATTCCTGTGGGACACAGGATGTTTCTGGTCTTTCTGAACAGGATCTTTCAGGTCTTTTTCATTTGGGTTTTTGTAAAGGACTATAAATGGACAGTATACTGCTATACCATGTCTATTTGATTTCAGAGTTCACTCCTATTGCATTAGTGAATTCTAAAACTGATTTATTGAGTTCTGTGAGCAGTTTTGAATGAAATCAATAAGAGAGAATATCAGCTTTGTAGGACACATTGCAGCAAAAAACTGGTTGATTGCATGAGTGTGTGAGGGCCACTGGGAGGAGATACAGTGAAAACAGATAGGTTAGAAATAGGTCATTCAAACTCTGGGTAATACATATCTCTATGCTTGTAGTTGGGTCATGAAATCTGCTGTTTCTTCAGTGGGTCATGATTAAAAAAAGGTTTGAAAACACACTTTTGAGATCTTGAATATGCAGTTGCAACTCAAATTTCCAGTAAATTTTAGCTCTAGCATGTTCGTTTTATTTATTTTCTAAACATACCTACTTGCAATTTTAATTAACAGTTATAATTCAAAAACAGATTTATATATTTGGTAAGGCCCTTGTGAAAATATAAGTATAAATCTTGAGATCTATTTTTTGACTTTGGCTTCTCTTTATAGACTGATAAATCTGTCCACAAATCACAGGGTTGCTTTTATTACTAATGCATCTGTATGATTAAATCAACATGGAGGAAACACGTATTTTTTGGGTGAAACCAAATATTTTGTTAACAGTGCGACAATAGTATCATCTTTCGTTACATTTTAACTCATGACTTTGCATGTTCTCAGGCCATCAACCCTTTNGCTTCCTCCTCTCTCTCTGCCTGCCTCTCTGCCTACTTGTAATCTCTCTCGCTGTGTCAAATGAATAAATAAAATCTTTAAATAAAAAATAAAAAAATAAAAATAAAATAAATAAATCAACATGGAGGAAACACGTATTTTTTGGGTGAAACCAAATATTTTGTTAACAGTGCGACAATAGTATCATCTTTCGTTACATTTTAACTCATGACTTTGCATGTTCTCAGGCCATCAACCCTTTAAACTTGATAAGTGGCGCATTGAAGGAGAAGAGAGGCTCTGGTTGATGAAGACAGCAACCCAGATAGAGAGAAATGTGGGTAAGAATGAAGCAGCTGTGCTTTGTCGCCATTACCTGCCCATCTGTTTTGTTTCTCGCCGTCCGTGTGCCGTCACCTATGTCTAAGTGCCAAACCTCCTCCCCGGGTTATTGCCGCCGGCTCTGCAGTGGTGCCTGCTCCCACCCTTCTGCAGTCTGCTCTTTAAGTAGCAGCTCGAGGGATCCTTTATAACTTTAAGTCCAATTATGTTAGTCTTCTGTTCAGAATTCTCTTATGGCTTCTTTTACTTGGAATACAAACCACTGAAAGCAGCTTCTCTAGTGAGTCCTCTGTGGTCTGTGTTCATCCCCCACAGCCTGTCTGAATATAGCTGTCTTTCCTCTTGCCCCATCTTTTCTGCCTACATTGACCTCCCTGCCATTGCTCAGACCTGTGAAGGAAGCTTCTGCCTCAGAGCCCATGACTTGTTCCTCTCTGCCTGGAATAATCTCTCACCTATAACCCTTCAGAGCCTTCTTTACCTCTTTCAGGTCACTCAGTTCTAATCTCGTGTGAGGGTTCTCCCCACCCTGTTGAAAATACCATTCTCTCTTGACACTGTGCACTGCCTTATTTTGGGTGATCATTGCCTCACGTATTTTTATTCATTTGTTTATTTTATCTTTGTCTCCTCACTGGAGTGTAATCTTCAGGGCTGGAGGAATTTTGTTTGTTTTGTTGATTGTTCGCTATCCTCGGTCCTTAGAATAGTCCCGGTACATGGCAGGGGCCCTGTAAATATATGTGGAATAAATGAATGAGTTAATGTGTAGGAAAACCTGTCCTCCACAGATATAGCTAAGAGGTGGTGAACAGATCCATGTCAAGAAGGAATATTGTAAAATATTTTTTGTCTTTAAATGAATTCTTTTTTCTTTTTTAAGATTTCTATTTATTTAGAAAAATAGAGAAAAACAGAGAGAGAGAGAGAGAGAGAGAGAGAGAATGAGAGAGGGAACATAAGCAGAGGGAGTGGGAGAGGGAGAAGCAAGCTTCCTGCAGAGCAGGGAGCCCAACACAGGGCTTGATCCCAGGACCCTGGGATCATGACCTGAGCCAAAGGCAGGCGCTTGACGATTGAGCTACCCAGGCACTCCTTCAGATGAATTCATAACCTAATTCTAATTTCTCACCTGCCTATGGTATGTTTGTGTGTTTCCCTTTCTGTACAAGTTGACCCACATCACCTTGTACAGAGACCTGTACAGAACCTGTAGCACTGTCATCCTAACTAATCGAACACCATTCTTCCCCTGTGACTTTCCTTTAGTAGCAGAGCGTATTCATTTGGGGAGGAGATTTTTTTTTTTGGATAGAAGATTCTTCTGTTCCCTTCTTAGGCAGCTCTCCCAGAGGAGGGAAAAAATGCAACTTCCATATCTCTTATATCAGGGAATCTAAGGTCTCAGAAAATAGCCAGCTTGTGAGTTAGCCTTTCCCTTTAAAGGTTTGCCCAGCTGCATCCCTTTTGCTTCTTCCAAATGCACGTATATAATAATAAATGGAGTTTTCATCGTTACCGCAGACTTAATGTTTGTGTACAGATTTAAATACATGACTTTTGAGGGCATTTCATATAATGATAGCTTTACTACTTGTGATGATTCCCTAATAGTTTCTCGTCCGTTTCTTCTAAATATCTTAAGCGATGGAATTTATTTCCCAGCTCACCAGTAAACTGCATTCTGCACTTTGAAACAGTCATTCTTGTTGAAGGCCAATGTATCTATATCCAAAAATTTTCCACACTGTTTTCAAAGAGACAGCATTCTTCCCTGGCCTCTAAATTTGACTGCTTTAGAGGCGGGGGTGGGGGCGCCTGGGTGGCTCAGTGGGTTAAAGCCTCTGCTTTTGGCTCAGGTCATGATCCCAGCGTCCTGGGATCGAAGCCCGCATCGGGCTCTCTGCTCAGCAGGGAGCCTGCTTCCCCCTCTCTCTCTGCCTCTCTGCCTCCTTGTGATCTCTCTCCCGCTGTGAAATAAAAAAAAAAAAAAAAGATCTAGAGGCGGGGGTGGGGGAAGGTATTTAGAGNGAAAAAAAAAAAAAAAAAAAAAAAAAAGATCTAGAGGCGGGGGTGGGGGAAGGTATTTAGAGAGCCAGTACAAAAGCCTCGGAAGGATCTAGTGTGTAGGTCTTCATGCTTTTCTTTCTTTAGCACCCTTGGTTTTCTCCTCAATACCCCCTTGGTACACTGCTGACTCTGGTGCAGCCTTGCAACTTCTTAGCAAACTGTATTTTCCCATCCTTGTCCTGTCTCAGATACTTTACTTATGCTGATCTGACTTGTTTACACTTAAACTGGGATTTAGAATTCTAGATCATCTCAGACATCGGATTGGGATTCCTCTATGCATGCATTTCCGGAACACCTGCTGACTGCTAGGCACTGTTCAAAGCTGTCAACACTGCCAAGTGCTTGTCCTTATTGACACTTGTACTGTGGTGGGAAAGACCATGTAATTTTTGAAGACTGACTTAAATCGTCTGTCAGGTGGCAGTAATTTTGTTTTAGATGGATTTCATTCATGCTGAGTTGTTGGTTTTGATCTGTGTGTAAGCCAGAGTATTTCATATATGGTGAAAAAGATAAGCGGAACCATCCTGGGGTTCATTAAAGTCTCCTATGGTGTCCTAAGCGTGAGATCTTGACTCTTTGACCAAAGTTTTCACTTGTCCACATCTCTGAATTCTGTCCCTATAGGAAGGAACAACCAAAGTGAGCTGAGGTCCGTTCAAGACAGAGGACCACATGAAGAGCTTTGCTGCTGGCAGATCTGGCAACACATTGCAAATGACCTATCCAGATGTCCAAACTCCATGATAAATAGTTCTCAGCTTCACAAACAAAGTGATTCTCCCTGCCAGCTTGGGACAGGACTCTCTATTCAAATTTCTGAAGATGAGAACTGTATCTTAAATTATAAAGTGGATGGTTCTAATCGTACTGAAAACTCACACTTTCCAATTTTGAGAGCCCAGGACTCGAGGAAATCTTCGACTGAGTCACAGAGTTATCGGAATAGTTACCAGCAAATTTCCATGAAAAATAAGCTGTGTCAGTGTAAACAGGATGTTGATGTCATTGGTTGGATTTCACATCACCTAGATCATGGAATACACAGAAGCGACCAAACTTATAGTGATGGTGATGGTGAGAAAGACAGTGTGAAGATTTCAACATTGGACCAGGATAGTCTGACTCACACAGGACCAAAACCTTACCGATGTAATGAATGTGGAAAAACCTTCAGTGATCTCTCTAACTTTGATCTTCATCAGCTGTTACACTCAAAAGCGAAGTCTCATACCTGTAGTGAATGTGGGAAAGGCTTCCGTTATAGCTCAGTTCTTCGTATTCATCAGAGAGTTCACATGGGAGGGAAAGGCTATAAGTGTGGTGAGTGTGGTAAAGAATTCAGTGAGAGCTCAGTTCTGCAAACCCATCAGAAAGTCCACACTGTAGAGAAGCCATTTAAATGTGAGGAGTGTGGGAAAGGCTTTGGTCGTAGATCAGCACTTACTGTTCATTGTAAAGTCCACACAGGAGAGAAACCTTATCATTGTGAGGAGTGTGGAAGGGCCTTCAGTCAGGCCTCTCATCTTCAAGACCATCAGAGGGTCCACACTGGGGAGAAACCATTCCGGTGTGATGCATGTGGTAAAAGCTTCAGTCGGAATTCACATCTTCAATCCCATCAGAGAGTCCATACAGGAGAGAAACCATACAAATGTGAGGAGTGTGGGAAGGGCTTCATTTGTAGCTCAAATCTATACATTCATCAGAGGGTCCACACAGGAGAAAAACCCTACAAATGTGAGGAATGTGGTAAAGGCTTTAGTCGGCCTTCAAGTCTTCAGGCCCATCAGGGTGTTCACACTGGAGAGAAATCCTACATATGTAACGTGTGTGGTAAAGGCTTTACTCTGAGTTCAAATCTTCAAGCACATCAGAGAGTCCACACAGGAGAGAAACCATACAAATGTGATGAGTGTGGGAAGAGCTTCAGGAGGAACTCCCATTATCAAGTTCATCTGGTAGTCCACACAGGGGAGAAACCCTATAAATGTGAGGTATGTGGAAAGGGCTTCAGTCAGAGTTCGTATCTTCAAATCCATCTGAAGGCGCACAGCGTAGAGAAACCTTACAAGTGTGAGGAGTGTGGGCAGGGCTTCAATCAGAGTTCCCGACTTCAGATTCACCAGCTAATCCATACTGGTGAGAAGCCATACAAATGTGAAGAGTGTGGGAAAGGATTCAGTCGTAGAGCAGATCTCAAAATTCATTGCAGAATCCACACAGGGGAGAAACCGTATAATTGTGAGGAGTGTGGGAAAGTATTCAGGCAGGCCTCAAATCTTCTGGCCCATCAGAGAGTCCACAGTGGAGAGAAACCGTTCAAATGTGAAGAGTGTGGGAAGAGTTTTGGTCGCAGTTCACACCTCCAAGCCCATCAGAAAGTCCACACTGGAGAAAAGCCGTACAAATGTGAGGAGTGTGGGAAGGGCTTCAAGTGGAGCTTGAATCTTGACATGCATCAGAGGGTCCACACAGGAGAGAAACCCTACAAGTGTGGGGAGTGTGGTAAGCACTTCAGTCAGGCCTCAAGTCTTCAGCTTCATCAGAGCGTCCACACTGGAGAGAAACCATACAAATGTGATGTGTGTGGTAAGGTCTTCAGTCGCTCTTCACAGCTACAGTCTCATCAGAGAGTCCACACAGGGGAGAAACCTTACAAGTGTGAGACATGTGGTAAGAGTTTCAGCTGGCGATCAAATCTTACCATTCATCACAGAATCCATGCTGGTGATAAATCCTATAAAATTAATAGGAGTGGGAAGAACATCAGAGAGCCCACGCAGGAAAATAATTGTATAAAATGATTTTTTAAAAGAAAACCCAAGTGTCATGTGAATTCTTCCAATCATGAAGTTCAAAAGAAAAAACCCTTTGTTTCATGAAAGTCAATGTTTGAGCCACAGCTCAACACATCCCAGTAGTCAGGAGGCCACACAGAAGAGCACCCTTGTAAGTGGCATAGTAAGGTACAGTTTGAACTTTGACCTTTATTAAATACTACTCAGGGGAGAGGCTTTGGAAAGGATGAGCTTTATCAGGCCTTGTATAAAAGTATGATGGACACACTAAAATTAATGCCCATTAGAATGTAAGCTCCATAAATCCAGAGACTTGTTCTGAATCTACATAGTCTTAACATTGCCAGGGACTTGGGAGGTGCTCAATATTTGTTCAGTTAATAAATGGAGGAAATGTATGTTTGACAGTTATCTTGTGATCTCCTCCAGAATTTCATAAAAATTTGTATTCAGAGCAGGTAACCTCAGTGTCGCCTTAATGAAATTAATTCAGGGAGACAGAGTTGAAATGTGAGAAAACTACACCGTACTGCAATCCTACTAATTTGGCATTGCCTTGTAATGAGCTCCTGTCTTTCCCAGCCTCTTATCATGGTAGGTCTTATCACCTTGAACTTTGAACTTACACTGCATAAAATCAGTGGAATACCAGATTGTTATCTTTTGTGACAGCATAGCCTGGAAACTTAATTGCTAATCCTACACTGAGCCATGACACCGTTCATTTTTATTCCCAAGAACGTCAAGGCAGGGGTTTAAGTGTCAAAGTTCTACTGATGACAGACATTTTTTTTAAAGATTTTATTTATTTATTTCACAGAGGGAGAGAGATCGAGAGGCAGGCAGAGAGAGAGAGGGGGAAGCAGGCTCCCCGCTGAGCAGGGAGCCAGATGCGGGCCTCGATCTCAGGACCCTGAGATCATGACCTGAGCCGAAAGCAGAGGCATTAACCCACTGAGCCACCCAGGCGCCCGACAGACATTTCTTAGTAAATGTTGAATTGATCTTTGGCTTCTTATTCTCCACATTTCTATTCAGACTTGATATGATTGCCTTCCAAATGAGGTTTTAGCATTACTTTCATCAAAACTTAGGTAGGGACGCCTGGGTGGTTCAGTCAGTTATATGTCTACCTTTGGCTCAGGTCATGATCTTGGGGTCCTGGGATCAAGCCCACATCCGGCTCCTTGCTCACTGTGGAGCCTGCNCCCCCCCCCCCCCCCCGTTTGTGTTCTTGCTCTCTCTCTCTCTGACAAGTAAATGAATAAAATCTTAAACCCAAGCTTCTTAGGTAGAGAGGCTATTTGAAGTAAATTACTTTTGTCAAGTTCTCTACCCTATTACTCCTTCCTCTCCCCAGCCTGAGAAAGAAGAAAAAATTATTTGTTAAAATGTGGTAATTCTATCAAACACATTGATTACTGGGGATGACTGACTTTCACACTTTTTCCTTGCAGTGGATTGAATAATGGCTTTTTAATTTTGTTTGTTTAGTGAGAGAATCCCAAGCAGGCTCCACACTCAGCATGGACCCTGACACTGGACTTGATCTTGCAACCCTAAGATCATGACCTGAACTAAATTCAAGAGTTGGACGCTTAACTGAGCCACCCAGGTGCCCCGAATAATTGATTTTTGAAGTTGGTCAATATATATAAAAATACAGAATGTGGAATCCTTTTGATCTGGAGATGATAGAATAATAATTTAGGAAATTTAAATAGAAAAGGAGAAAAGGTCAGTAGCACATCGCTGTTAATTCAGTTTTGTAAATGTGGAAGTAAATGTTCACCAGTAGGAATTTATATATAAATATATTTTGACAAACTTACAAATGGGTCTGCAATAACAGACTCATTAAAATGATGGCCAGGGCTTAAGATAGAAGAATATTGTTTACAGAGTAACTGAGGGGCAAATCATGAAGATGGAGAATGAAAGTATATATGTTTTGAGGTAAATTTAACAAAGGTTCCCTAAGGAAAAGATATGCATGGGGGAGCATCTAGCGTGATGGGAACAAGCTGTTGAGCAGGTTTGAATACCATTTCCTACTTAGTCAGTTCACTGATAGTTAACACTTATTTGGTTAAAGGGCTTTACTCAGCAAAGGAGGATGGATGGGTGGATAGATAGATGTAATATATGTAAGGTGAAAGGCAGGTTCCTGAAGTTGACTTCTTGGACTGCACCTTCACATGCTACGTAAACTCCATGCTACATCAAATTGCATTAGGTATTGAGAGATCCTAGGCCTTCATATTTAGTTCTGTTTAGTAGATACTAGGATAGCCCATCAACTCTCATGGTAATTTTAGTTTAGTGTGTTAAGCCAAAGGTTGGCAAGCTGTTTCCTGTGGGCCAGATGTGGTCCACTCCCTTTAAAGCTTTATTGGAACATAGCAATGCCCATTCATTTATGTATCTGGCTGATTTCTCATTGCAGTGACAGAGTTTAGTAGTTGTGACAAACGCTGGCCCACAAAATCCAAAACGCTTTCTGGCCCTTTGCAGAATACTCCTGTTGATCCCTGTGTTAAACCAAAAAGATATGTCTCCCATAACCGGAAAAACCACGAGTAGAGCAGAACTTAAACCTGGTTCAGTCAAGATTTCAGAACGGTTTCCTTTTGATTCTTATATCTACCCTTCTGATTGATCTTGGTCTTTAGATTGGTCCAGAGATGGTGGTAACAATAGGGACTACCTGTTTCTTCACACGCAGTGAAAGAGAACTAATCTTATTTGTGATATTGGGTACTCTCTCAGTACTCTCCCAGTGTGCATGGCTTCTCTGACCTAGACTTCCATCTACACTAAGGATTAAACCTCTGTGTATCCAGTTCCGTTGCCCTTTGTATTGTAGGCCATTGAGTTTCAACTCCCGCTTGACACCATTGGCTCACACTTTTTTTTGGCCTTTGGGGGGTTCCTATCTTAGTTTTGAGGGTGGCTACATATTAACACTTTGGGGACTTGTTTTATAGAGTAAGCATTCCTTCCTTCCTTTCTTCTTCCTTTTCTCTCTTCTCTCTCTCTTTCTCAGTTTCTTTCTCTCCCTCCCTCCTTTTCTTCTTTCTTCTCCTCCCCCTTCTCCTCCTCCTCTCCTCTCCGCCTTCTTCCTTCTTCCTTTTTTTTTCCCCACAAAAAGGGGACCCAGAGTCAAATTCATTTAGCAACTGAATGGTAACACATTGATTGGCTCACAACCTTGTAAATTCTCTTATGTTAATACGACATCAAAGGGATCATCAATAGAATCCTGAAAAATTGAGGTGGGAATATATGGGCAGATTCCAACAAAGCTGAAGTCTTTGACCTCTAAACTTAGGTGTCTCCTTTGCCATTACGAGGAAGTCTTTTGCTCTGCTGACAGTCTCCTCTTGCCTGAAGAACTAGTAATGATCCCCAAGATGGTTTCCTTGCCGGAAACTAGATCCTCTGGTGAGGTTTTCTTTCTGACCTGAGTCAGCATGAGAGTTATGGCCCCTCAGCCAATTCCATAACGTGAGTCAGTTCCCATTTCCAGAGCACCTTAAAGATCAGGCTGGGTCCCCTTGAAAGAATCTGATATACTGCCAAAACTGTATACCATACATTGTTCTAGACTTCTTCAAGGTGACTTGCAGCTGTATTTTATGGAGGTTATATATTAGGTAAGTGGAAATAACCAGAATATGGAAGGATTACTGGACACTAGAGAGGACATTAACTCGAACCTCAAGTGCATTGTGCCCAGCAATTAATAGTGGGGTTGACAAACAACAAATAACGGATGCTTTTGCTCAGGTCCGTATGTGGTGGTCTCAGTGGATCCCTGAGCCCGTCATCTGGTTATTTTCCAAGTTACAGAATGCAGAGTTGCAATAGAAATACCCAACAACTGGCAGAATCCTCACAATGGTTCCCTCACCGATGAAACAAGGACTATTTTGATAAGAAAGGACAAGTAAAGACTGTAACTGCCTCGTATGTATCAAAATAGAAAACCAAAAACAATACTATATTCTTCAAGGGATTCTAGAGATTAGCACCACTAGCTGTATCTTGGAAGTCATAGCCCTCTTCAGTTTACTCATTTGATCTGTGCAAAAGACAGGTGAATCTTGGAGAATGACATGGGCTTATTGTAAATTTAATTAGGACTTGACATCACTTGCAGCATCAAATGAGGTTTTATCGCTAGAGCAAATCAACACATCTGTTGGCACCTATAGACAGCCATTGGGCTAAGGTGCTTTTTCCCCTCTATACCTGTTAATAAACATCATCCAAAGAAGTTTTGTTTCATCTGGTAGGGCTAGCAATGTGCTTTTATGGCCCCAGCTCAGACCTACACCAACTTTTCAATCTTTGTTCACAGTTTAGTCCAGAATTGGCAAACTATGGTCCGAGAGGCAAATCTGACTGCCACTTGTTTTTATAAATAAAATTTTATTGAAACATAGCCATGGCCACTCTACATATTGTCTATGGTGCTTTCAGGCTAATAGGGCAGGGCTGAGTAGTTGCGATAAATCTGTGTGGTGTGCAAAGCCTAAAATATTAACTATCTGGCTCTTTACAGAGGTGATTTTATAACCCCTGATATATGTATCTGATGACATATGAAGTGTCTATTACGGTACGGACACTGCATGGAGCTCGCAGCATATGTATTTAAGATTTGGGAGCAAAGTTATGCCATTCTCTGCAGGTGGCATTACTCCTGAGAAAGCAGCTTCAGGCTTCTTTGATCCCTAGTTAAAACTAAATATTTGGCCATAATGCAGAAAATTACCATGCAGTGAAGTCGTAAATTTGAGCATAGCGGTCGCACTTCAACATCAAGTGGAAGTGACGTAGATGAGACTGGGTTTAGACAGAAGTCGTAAGTGAGCTGCATGAACAAGTGATTCAGATTGCCATAGCTCCAGTTCCCGCTTCTGTGACTCCCGTCTCTCAGCCCATGCCCACGGCCTCATGAGTAGTTCCCTGTGGTCAGTTGAATGAGAAGGGAAAAATTTGGTACTGTTCTCCAAAGAGAACTACCCAACCCCCTGCTAGGAATTTGGTTACACAAGACCACTTCCACCATGGAAAGGACAGCACATGTTTTCGCTGGAGAAAAGTTGCTCTAGACGTGGAATTGCCTCTCCTGCCCCAGTGCTTCTGCAAAAGCACCATTTGTGGACCTTACAAATTGCTTTATTTTCCCTCATGGTATTCCATCTACCACTGTCTGTGCTTTTATTAAAAAAGAAGAATTGTAGCAATTGGGCTCATGTTTGCAGATTCACTGATCTAATACCATGTTCCCCATTAACTGTCCCGCTTCAGTAGCTGGATGTGCCTGGATTCTCAGAATTCCTACAGACTCTGATATCTCCCCCCGCATTTGTATAAGGTCCAATCCTATTTTAAAATCGATAGTGACACAGCTTTCCTGATTGAACACAGGCTGATATTGAACCTTGTAGTGTAAGTGTCTGACATTAAGCTACTGATTGCTGAGGCATCCATTTAAAAAGATTCACTTTGAGTAAACATATTGCCAGCTATATGACGCAGTTTCTAGCAAACCAGTCAGATAAGGATCTAGACCATCCACGTCCATGAACTTACCTTTCCAGAAGCCATGGGTGATAACTGACCACTTGGGTGACCTGGCTTCTGCCCTCCCAGCTCCTAATTCCACTTGTGTGTTGCAATTTAGCCAATAATGAGTGAACCCATGTGAAACCCCAGACATCCTGCCCTTGAACCCAATTAAAGGCAGAGCTCCAGGTCTAAGCTTGTTCTTTCTCTTTGACCTTCCTGTGTGGCCTTTGGGCATGCCATGTACCCTCCAGGACATGTAAGTTATAAATCTTATTCCTGGTTGTCCTGTGATCATAGTGAGAACCAACAAGGGCTGGTCCAGCCACAACACTGGCCCCAGTGGGGCTCTATACAAATAATACAGAACCCGGACCAGTGCCTCAAGCATCCATAGCCAAGAGCATTACCACTGGTAGGCTTGGACAGACACAACAGATCATTTCTGCTGCTCCTTTTCCATGACTACCCCTTGCTCTCAAATGCACTTTCCTAACTTCTGTCACCATTAACTACTTTTCCTTTTGTTTATCTTTACATTAATGGAACTATATTATATACTTTTGTGTTCCACTTATTTTGCTCAGTATTGTGTTTGTGAGATTGAAACATATTGCTATTTCTAAGCAATCATGTACCTATTTTGTTATTGCAGAGCAGAGGTAGGCAAACTATATCCTATGGGCCAAACATTCAGATATTTTGGGATGTGTGTGTAGTGTGTTTATTTTTCTGCTTGCTGGAAGTGGAATTCCTATGTCATGGAGGATGCGTATATTTAATTCTCAGACACTACCAAACATTCTCCAAGTGATTGAACTAATTTATACGCTCACAAGCAAAGCAATAGAGTTCTAGTTGCTCCATATCCCTGCCAACACTTTTGTAGTGCCAGATGTTTTAATTTTTTATTTATTTTTTTTGAAAAAGATTTTATTTATTTCACAGAGGGAGAGAGATCACAAGGAGGCAGAGAGGCAGGCAGGCAGAGAGAGGGGGAAGCAGGCTCCCCGCTAAGCAGGGAGCCTGATGTGGGCCTCGATCCCAGGACCCTGAGATCATGACCTGAGCCGAAAGCAGAGGCTTTAACCCACTGAGCCACCCAGGAGCCCTGTTTTAATTTTTTAATTAAAAAATTGTTTGGTCACTCTGGTTTGTGGAGAGTGGTGTCTCCGTTATTACTGTGATGACTAATGCAGTTGAGCACATTGAGGACCTATTCAAAGGCTTGGTATACATTTGTATATCCTCCTTTATGTAGTGCTTATTCAAGTGATTCATGGATTTTTTTCTGTTGGGCTGTCTTATTCTTGGATTTATGGGATTTTTTATGTTCTGCTAAAAATCTTTTAATAGTTGTATGTTTTGTGATTTTTTTCAATTCTGTGGCTCACAATTTCACTTTCCTTATGGTACCTTTCAGTGAACAATCATGCTTTAAGTTTTTCAGTAGTTTTTTTAGTTAGTGATTTTTAGAAATCTTTGCCTATCACAAATTTGTGAAGGTATTTTTTTATGAAGATACTTTAGTAGCTCTTTTTAAATCTTTTAAGATCCACATTCCGGGGACACCTGGGTGGCTCAGTCGGTTAAGTGTCTGTCTTTGGCTTGGGTCACAGTTCCAGTGTCTTGGGATCAGTCCCACATTGGGGTTCCTGTTCAGCTGGGACTCTGCTTCTTGCTCTACCTGCCATTCCCCCAGCTTGTGCTCTCCCTCTCTGACAAAGAAATACATTAAAAATCTTTTTAAAAAATCCACATTCCATCTCCTATTAATGTTTGTATACAGGATGAGGTAAAGATCAAGATTTGTTATTTTTCCATATGACTTGCAAAAGACCTAGCTTCACTTCTTGAAATGACTTTCCTCTCCTCATTATACTTGAGTGTTATCTTTGTCATATATCAAGTGACCAGACATGTGTGAAACTTTCTGAACTTTCTATTGTCTTCTATTCATATATCCTTGCATATATAACATACTGTTTTATTATTGTACACTCATAAAAGTTCTTGATATCTTGTAGTATAAATCCACCCCTTTCTATTTTCTTTTAGATTGTTCTTGATTATTATTGACTATTGCTTTTCCTTATAAATTTTAGAATCATGGGGCACCTGGCTGGCTCAGTCAGTAAAGTGTGTGACTCTTGACCTTGGGGTTGTGAATTCGAGCCCCACGTTGGATGTAGAGATTACTTTAAAATTAAAAAATTTTTTTGAATGAGCTTATTAGTTTACACACACACACACACACACACACACACACCCCGCTGGGATTTTTGTTAAATATGTAGATCATTCAGGGAAGCACTGATGTCTTTACTGAATTGAGTTTTCTAATATATGTATAGCACTATATGTTTTTAAATGTTTCATTGAAGTATAAATACATGTAAAAAATGCACATGATAGGTTAAATTTTCTTTTGTATATACCTATAAATACCACTGTTCTATTTTTTTGTATATGCAGAAAAATAAAGTGGGTCCTCCCCTAATAACATATACATAGGTTGTCTCTGAAGGGATTAAAGGATCTAAGTATAAAGGATAAATTAGAAAGTTAATTTTTATTTAAAAACATTTTAAAAACGTGGGGGAGGGGCAGAGAGAGGGGAGGATCTTTTTTTTTTTAATGTTATTCATTTATTTATTTGAGAGCGAGGGTGAGCAGGGGGAGGAGGAGTGGGAGGGGGATAAGCAGACTCTGCGTTGAGTGTGGAGCCCAAGATCACAACCTGAGCCACAAACCAGTTGTCACTTAAATGACTGAGCCACACAGGCGCCCCAAGAAAGTTAATTTTTAAGATGCAAGATAATATTGTCAAAACTTGGGAATCTCAAAAGCACAGAAATTAAGACAAATTTTGTTAAATTAATTTCTTCATAACTAAGGATGTTTATTCAATGTAGGATACAATAAATGAATTCAAAAATCCAGTACAGGTGCCAAGACAATTCAGTGGCGAAAGAACAGTCTCTTCAACAAATGGTGCTGAGACAACTGGATGTGCACATGCAAAAGATGAAGCTGCACCCTCTCCTTTCACATGATATACAAAAACTAGGATCAATGACCTAAATGTAAGAACTAAAAATTAAGCTTTTAGATGAAAACATAGGCATGAATCTTCATGACTTTGGATTAGGCAATGGTTTCTTTCTTTTTAAAATAAAAATATTTATTTATTTATTTTAGAGAGACAGAGTGAGAGAGCATAGGGGGAGGGGCAAAGGGAGAGAAAGTCTCAAGCAGACTTTATTTTTTTTAAAGATTTATTTATTTATTTATTTGACACACAGAGATTACAAGTAGGCAGAGAGGCAGGGAGAGAGGCAGGGAGAGGAGGAAGCAGGCTCCCCGCTGAGCAGAGAGCCCCATGCGGGCCTCGATCCCAGGACGCTGAGATCATGACCTGAGCCGAAGGCAGAGGCTTTAACCCACTGAGCCACCCAGGCGCCCTCAAGCAAACTTTATACAGAGCACAGAACCCCACACAGGGCTTGATCTCTTTACTTCAAGATCACAACCCAAGCTGAAACCAAGAGTCAAATGCTCAAGCAACTGTACCACCCAGGCACCCCAGGCAATGGTTCCTTGATGTGACATGAAAGCATAAGGAACAACAATAAAAAAAAAAGATTTATTGGACTTCATCAAAATTAGAAACTTGTGT
The DNA here is from genome assembly GCA_002007465.1 of Ailurus styani. Classification (NCBI taxonomy): domain Eukaryota; kingdom Metazoa; phylum Chordata; class Mammalia; order Carnivora; family Ailuridae; genus Ailurus; species Ailurus styani. Next base: position 1,121,238 of record LNAC01000268.1, read on the forward strand.
ATCAAAAAATACCATCGGGAAAGTGAAAAGACATCTACAGAATGAAAAAACATTTGTTTTCATATCATATGCGAAATCATATGTCCGATAAGAATAAATACAAAATTATTTTATCATATTTTATCACATTTGTCCAGGATTTCAACTGTACTGAGAAAAAGTTCTAAAATATGCTTTAAAACATTCCAGCAAGAATCTTGTTGAAAAGTGTGAATGGGTTTAAAGGAACAAAAGTTTTTGTCAATGCACAAAAGAAAGAAATATAGATAGAAAAAGAAGAAACAAAACTGTTATTATTTACCAGTGACATCATTATGTGTTTAGGAAATCTACAATAACTTACAGCCAAGTTATTGGAATTGACAAATAAGCTTGGTCAGTTTGCTGGATACCAGTCCCAATACAATTTGATTAAAAGGGTTATATTCAGCATTCTCTTCTGATTCCTGTCCTCAGAGATAAAATTTTCACTTTTATGTAAGTTTATTTTAGTTTTTAAAAAAGATTTTATTTATTTATTTAACACAGAGAGAGATCACAAGTAGGTAGAGAGGCAGGCAGAGAGAGGGGAGGAAGCAGGCTCCTTGCTGAGCAGAGAGCCCGATGTGGGGCTTGATCCCAGGACCCTGAGATCATGACCTGAGCCGAAGGCAGAGGCTTTAACCCACTGAGTCACCCAGGCGCCCCTATTTTAGTTTAAAGGTGGATTTTTCTTGGAGTTTATAACCACTTTACATGTATTTTCAAATTTATCATTGTAATGTTTCCCCAAATGTGTTCTTAATATCTTTGCTGATGTTGCCATTTTTATCACCAAAATTGGTAACGTGGGCTATCTTTTTTTTCCTTAGGTCACTCTTATTGAACTTCATCAATTTTTTTTGTTTTATTCATGGAATGGCCTTCTTAAAAAAATTTCAGTCTGTTTTCCATTTCATTAATTTCTTATCTTCATCATTTCCTTCCATCTACTTACTATAGTTTGTGTATTCTGTTTATTAAATTCCTGAGATAGATGTTTCCATTTTTATTTTTAGCTCTCTTCTGTTTTAGTAAATGCTCTTAAGACTCTACAGTTCCCCCTAGGTATTGAAATTTCCCATTCCTTTTTTTTTTTAAGATTTTATTTATTTATTTGAGAGAGAGGAAGAGAGAGAGAGATCACGAGCAAGGGGGAGGGGTAGAGGGAGAAGCCGACTCTCCTCTGAGCAGGGAGCCCCATGCGAGGACTCGATCCCAGGACTCTGGATCATGACCTGAGCGGAAGGCAGACGCTTAATCAATTGAGTCACCCTAAAACTTTCCATTCTGATTGTGAATATTTTTCTCCTTGTAATTCTGTCAATTTTGCTTTTTTCTTCGGGGTTGGGGGGAGAGGCAGAGCAAGAGGGTGAGAGAGGATCTCAAGCCGGCTCCACACCCATCGGGGAGTCCTGCATGGGGTGGATCCCACAACACCAGGATCATGACCTGAGCCAAAATCAAGAGCCAGTAGCTTAACTGACTGAGCCACCCATGTGCGTGTTAATTTTGCTTTTTAAAGTTTGCTTTATATTCCGTTGAAGCTGTTATTCTTGATAACTTGAAACTTACGAAGTGTTTATTTGTATACCTCTTAAGGCTTTATCTTCAAGGACTATTTTGTCCAGTATTAATACATTTTAAGATTATAGAAATAATTTGAAGCCTAGGGTGATGTTCTCTTTCTCTAGAAAAGATTTTCATTTGTTTCTTCTAGGTTTTTGAAGAGTGTAACAAAGTTTCGCTGTAATCCAATTTCAAGTGAGGTGATTGGGAGTTTGTCTTTAGTCTCTACCAAAGACAATCCATTTCCCTTCTATTTTTACTCCTACAGGGAAGCTCTTTGTGATTACACCACCCTACAACTCCCGAGCCCCTCCTCCCGAGTGGCTTAAATGCTGCCCGGTTTTCAGTAACAGAATCAGTAGGAGACACCAAGGAAGACACTCGCAGCCTAAAATGGCACAATTTCGGCAAGATTATCTCTGGCATTCTAGGAGTTAATACACAGACGCTCAGGCCACCCGGAAGTATTTTCCCTCAGTGGGGCGGAGCTCGGGCGTCATTTTTCTCGGGCATTCTGGGAGGTGTAGTCTAGGGTCCTTGTAGGCTGGAGCCCTTCCGCTTCTGGACGCAGGGCGCGGGAATTGTGGGACGTGGTCCAGGAGCTCCGTCTAGGCGGAAGGAGACTCGATGTGGGAGTCCTGCGCGGTTGCTCACCTTCCTGTCCAGTAGAGGTACCTTCCGTCCCAGGGATCCTCCCAAGCCCGGAACTCACCAAGACTGGGCGGGGAAAGGAAGAGAAGCCGCGGCCAGCGGAGGAGGTTGGAGTTGGGAGAGATTTGCATTCCGCTCCGCTCAGCCTTCTGCCTGGAGCGCTCGGTGCGGCTCCGGATTGGGGCGGCCGGGGTCTCGTGTCTCCTGGTCTGAAGGTCGCCTGGCACTGCAGCCGGCTTCCCTTGCCTACCAGTCAGCGCTTCCCGGCAGAACAACGTCACGTTGATCTTTTCTATTTCTTGGTCTCGTTAGTCTCCTCTTTCGAGTAGTGTCTTTGTTAGTGGTCCCTTAGAATTTTACACGAATTGATTCATGAAATGACCGCAACAGCCTTATGAAGTAGATTATGTTATGTTATGTTATTTATTTTTTTTAAGCAGAGGTAGTTGGAAATAAGACATCCTACTAACACGGAAAATTCTCGCTACATAATGTAGAAAAATAAGCTATCTTATTACTGAATACTCATATTCAAGCACAGTATTGTAGGTACTTTGGGGGAAGAGATGACAAAGAATAAAGTTTCATCCTATTTATACAGTCAAGCAGCTACAAGCTTTTTATACCATTATGTTTTTAAACACTGAATACATGCAATCCAACCACTAGATATATACATTTTCAAGATTAACAATATCTTGTCTTCCTATAAGAGGACTTGATCCCACCATTTGCTGCAAATTCTTTGGAAAAATTTATGCTAAATGTACTTGGGAATCATGTCTTAGTTAATCTTGAGAATGCATATATCTAGTGGTTATACCGCATGTATCCAGTGTTTAAAAATATAACGATATAAATAGCTTGTAACTGCTTGACTGTATAAATAGGATGAAATGTCTTAGTTAATTGACTTTATCCGAGGGAGTAGTGAAATGTATCTTATCTCCCCATGCTAGCAGATCTGCAGTTCAGAGAAAAGCCCCTTGGTTCAACTCCTACGGTGATAAGGACACTAGATTATTTTCTCGGACGTTTACATTTTAAGGGGACAAAGCCCCGACTTTTTATTTTATTTTGTAAATACTGTACATTAAAAAAAAATAACAGAAAATAGGTCTGTATATGGTTTGAAGAAGTTTTTTTCTGTGAGGTTTGAAAGATGGTTTGGGACTTTATACTTTATATTCTCATTATAGAAAAATGTATGCCCATTATGGAGAGATTAGGACATAGAAAACTATAAAAAGCAAAGAGTAGGAATCACCCATAATCTCAGGATTTAGACATAACCACTGTTAACATTTGTAATCATTTATGCATTAGTGCTGTACTATAAATGGTATTTCTTCCTTAAGTTTTATTATGGAAAAACTCAAATGTACATAGAGAAAATAGTGTAATGCACCCCACCCCCACCCATCAGTCATCTGCAACCCTCGCCAACATTTTTCCTGTCTTATTTCATCCATTCCCGTTCTCACACAAAATACTTTCTTGGAGGATTTCGGGAAGGAGGAGCTGACATATTTCTTTTAAGTAGGCTTCATAGCATGGAGCCTAGCTCAGGCCTTGAACTCTCCATCCTGAGATCAAGACCTGAACTGAGATCAAGAGTCAGACACTTAACGGGTGTACAATTATTGATAATATTTTAATCATTGTAAAGCAAGGTTACTGAACTATCCACCACTCATTTGCATTTCCCATCATCTGAGGATAATATTTATTTTTTACAGATATTTATTTTTTTACATGGTGGTCATGAGTCAGGTGGAGTTTCCAGTGCCCTTATGTGTATTTATCAAGATGTCCCTCATCTCAATTCTAATTTTATCTCCATTTTACAAGTGAAGAATAAAAGGACTGAGTTCACAGAATAAGTGGCAGGATTAGTATTTTAACCTAGGCAGCCTGATTCCAAGCCTGTTTTTTACACATTGCTTTTATTAGCATAAAAGACAAAACCCCACAAGATGTCTTATTAGAGCAGAAAATATTTAAGCTGTAGATGAAGACTACACCCTGGAAGTGAATGGAGCAGTTGGGTATGAAATAATGAACAGCAGATACAAAGAGGCTTTTTAAAAAATTTAAATTTTTAAAGAAGATTTTATTTATTTGACGTAGACACAGCAAGAGAGGGAGCACAAGCAGGGAGAGTGGGAGAGGGAGAAGCAGGCTGGCTTCTGGCTGAGCAGGGAGCCCGATGTGGGACTCAATCCCAGGACTCTGGGATCATGACCTGAGCCAAAGGCAAATCCTTAACAACTGAGCCACCCAGGCACCCCTCAAAGAGGCTTCTTGTAGGAGTACAAGTTATTCACTATGGCTGGGCTTGCTTAAAGCATTTAGAACTTCTCTTGAGGGCACTAGATAGAAATGCAGGTGAAAATAACTGAATGTCCCTGTTATGCTATCTCTCTGGCATCAGGGATGGGAAAAAAACGATTGAAATGAAGTATCTGTTCATGTTAATTATACAAGATGTGGCAAATGAGTGGTTAGCACTCAGGCTCTGGTTGTCAAATGCCAAATTTTGAAACCTGGCTTTAGCACTTGCTAACTTAGTAACGCGGGAAAATTACATAACCTTCCTCTGCCTCTGGCTCCTAAACTGTAAAATGAAGGAAATAATAGTATTTACTTAAAAAAATGGTTGTGACAAGAGAATCCCAGAACCTAAAGTGTTTACAATGGTCCCTAGCATACACTGAATACTTCATGAGAGATATGTGTGTAACAGAAGGAATACATGTTTATTATTGAGAGTTAGATGGAAAAGGAAAGAAGCCTCCATTCTTTTCTCTGCCACAGTCAAGAATTACAGGACAGCTAAATGAAAGTGAAGCAGAACAAAGTTGTATTAAACTACAATCCAAGGGAGGAGCAGGCCAATTGATAGAGACAACGCACCCCCCCTCCCACCCCCCAAAAAACTCCCCGCTGTGGGCTTATATCATTTTTTTTTCTTTCGGACTGGTGCTGGGGTCACAACATTGAGTGGAAGGCCTGGATTATGTAATAAATAGCCAACGACACATTTCCTTTTCCAAAATATATTGGAAATGCCTGCACAGGGTAGGAAACAGCAACATTATTTCTCTTCTGGAGACAGATGCAGTAGGACAAGAGGCTGCTTTCTGCCTAAGTGGAACGAGCATAACAAACTTAACTCTTCCTCTGCCAGGATGTTTTAACCGCAAATCAACTGCTACAGGATGGAATAGGGTGGTCCCTGGGTGGTCCTTGCTTGGGGCTCTGTCAGGACCTCTAAGTTCCATCCTCTTGGTGCTCCTGCCTCGCTTCCTGCCTAACACGTTCAATACGTAAGAAATGCAAACAGACGTTGTAGTGGATATATGGATATTTTTAGGTATTCCTTCCCGCTCCCCATCTTTATTTCTTTTAAATATCAGTGGTGTTATATATTTGAGCAAATAATAATAGTTTTTACAGTGACCATTTCATAAAAAGTAATTCACAATAATGTAATCATCCCTTAAAATCTCAAATTCCGAAGTCTCTCTGAGGAATGATGACAAATGCCCCGGTTGGGAAACTGATCACACAGGTACGTGCTGAAGCTTATCTTTTTACTCTGAGTATGTCTAGTTGTCCTCAAAGGCCAAATTTTGAATTATTTGTGCTACTCACGAAAGTTGACATCTACAATATATCCTGCCTCCATTGCATTTTGGGGGGGCTCTCATTCTTTTTGTATCTAAAAAGGGTCTGAAACTAAAATAAAGGGTATCATTTTATCCCTTCGTCTAGTAGTAGTGGGTACAATTTCATAAGTAAAGGATCACGTAATCTGCTTCTGTTACAAACTTTTTTCTTTTAAGCCTCTGTTCAATATATATATTTTTAATTTTATTTTTATTATTTGCCCAAGGGGTACAGGTCTGTGAATCATCAGGCTTACATCTTTCACAGCATTCACCAAAGCACAAACCCTCCCCAATGTCCATAACCCATCCACCCTATCCCTACCCTCCCACCCGCCTCTGTTCAATATTTGCTAAGTACGTTTTGTTTGTCAGTGGGAAAAAACTCAACTTCACTAGCATCAGAGAACTGTTTCACGTCTGCAAAACGGGAAGCCATAAAGCGGGTTCTACCAGTTGCGGTCCTCGAACTACCAATGGGGAGATTTGCTGGGGGGAAGGGGTCGTGGTGGTTTAAGGGGGGCGGACATAGTTCTTCCTCCTTTGGGCGTTATGGGTAATGTAGTCCTCAACTGTGTCCGGAAACAAGGGGCCGCTGAGGCGCTTGTTCCCTCTCGGGACTTCTGGGAAGTGTAGTTCCCGGGCGCCGTAGAGTCAGAGGCACTTCCGCCCCGGAAAAGCAGGGTCGCCACCATCTTTTCGGTCGGGAGGTGAGTCAGCCTTGCCCCCCCACGCCCCCTCCGAGTCTTTTCCGCCTGAGCGTGGGACTAGTCGCTACCTAGCCGGCCGTCTTAGGATGGAGAAGTGGCGGCCGCCGGCGGAGGCTGAGAGATGGAGGGCAGAAGTATGGATTCCCTCAGCTCTCCTCCCCCGCTTACCAAGCAGCGCTGCTACTTCTATCGGTACAATACCTGGCGACTTGTTCTTTGCCCTCTGCTTTCCTCCGCCGTCAAGTAGCGAGCGAGAGAGTTCTGTCCCCAGCGCCCTTCTGCCCGGAAGCCCCCGGGCAGGGAGCGAGGCCAGGGCTCTGGGAGCAATGGCACGGCCCCGCTGCCAGCCTCCCGGACGCCCATCTCTTCCCGAGCTTCCCCCGTCTCTCCTGCAGGAGCCGCGCCAGCGCCTGGGGATGTCCGCTGCAGGTTATACGCGGGACCGACGCGGCCGTGCGGTCCCACCGAGTCCTGTTCTTCACCGCCCCTGACTTCGGAACAGGGGAGGAAGGACGGACTTCTTCTTCTTCTTTTTTTTTTTAAAGATTTTATTTTATTTATTTGACACAGAGAGAGATCACAAGTAGGCAGAGAGGCAGGCAGAGAGAGGAGGAAGCAGGCTCCCCGCTGAGCAGAGAGCTCGATGCGGGCCTCGATACCAGGACCCCGAGATCATGACCTGAGCCGAAGGCAGAGGCTTTAACCCACTGAACCACCCAGGCGCCCAAGGACGGGCTTCTTGGTGCGTGCTAACCAAAGCACTTTCTTGATCCTTCGTCTCTGTTTCAGTTCATCAGGTTTCCTCCACTCAGTGACTTACTAGAGAAATGTCCCAATATTTTTTGCATCCACCTGCGGATGTTCCATCTCCTTGTTATCATGTGTGAATGTGTAGGTGAGGTTTTGTTTGTTTGTTTACCAAACGCACGTGTATTTGTTTTTGGAATTGACCACGTTTTAACAGTTCTTCCTTTTCGTTCTTTCTTGTCTTCAGTTTGGTTTCCTTTTGTTTGCTCTCAACTGGTTTGGAACAAAAACGGTTGTCTGTCTCAGATACTGAAATTTAGCCAGCAGTATTCTCATTCTGAGAAATAATAGAGACTAAATATATACTTGGTATTTGATGATGGCATCTCACCACCATCACCTTTTTTAAACTGGAGGTCAGGTTATCGGTCTGTATTTTGTTATAACCGCCCTCGAAATTGGGAAATTGGTTGTGTCGTTCTTGCGCTTTTTTTTTTTTTAAACAAAAATGTTACCAGCATATTTACAAGTGTTTTCTTACCACTGCTTCTTTCCGGGTTCGTATAGTTACGATTGTTCTTCATCTTTGTTCATCTGAATTGTCCTTTTTTTGCCCTTGTGTCAATAATCATTCAGTTGAACAGAGAATTCAAGTTTGACCGTTTTCTTTCTTCCTTTTGGAGATATCATTCAGTCGTTTGAGATCTCCATTCTGTTTCCTTGATTCTGTCAATCATATTGTCATTTCTATTAGGTAAACTGTGTTTTCTTTCTGGGAGCTCTAAGGATTTTTGTTGTTTTTAGTTCTTACAGTTTTTAGTTCTTTGCATTCCTGAGTTTCAGCATGATTCGTTTAGGATGTAATTATTTTTTAAAAAATTTTATAGGTAGGAGAGGAGCAGAGGGAGCAGGGAGAGAGAATCCCAAGTAGGCTCCATGCCCAGCGCAGAGCTCAAAGTGGGGCTGGGTCTCGAAACACTGAGATCATGACCTGAGCCAAAATCAAGAGCCTGACACTTAACTGACTGAGCCACACAGGCACCCCAGGAGTGTATTTATTTTTATTTATACTGTTCAGAATTGCTGTATATGAACTCAGCAATTATCTTTTTTTTTTTTAAGATTTTATTTATTTATTTCACAGAGGGAGAGAGATCACAAGGAGGCAGAGAGGCAGGCAGAGAGAGAGAGGGGGAAGCAGGCTCCCCGCTGAGCAGGGAGCCCGATGCGGGCCTCGATCCCAGGACCCTGAGATCATGACCTGAGCCGAAAGCAGAGGCATTAACCCACTGAGCCACCCAGGCGCCCAGCAATTATCTTTTGAAATAGGACCTCTCTGCCATTTCTTCTGTTCTCTTTTCCTCATACTCCTCCTATTGAACAAGTGTTCACTTGAGCCTCTCCATCTATCTTCTGTGTCTTGATTTTTATTTTGTATCTTTCTTTATCTCCATGCACATGGGATAAAAGGCTTTTACCAATAAGCCTTTTTGACTTCACAAGGTAAATTGACTGGAAATGATGCTTTTTAGAAAGCTAATACCAGTGTGGATAAAATATTATTAGGTGGGCAACAAATTACAGGTAAGAAGAAATTTCTTTTTTTTTTTAAAAAAGATTTTATTTATTTATTTCACAGAGGGAGAGAGATCACAAGGAGGCAGAGAGGCAGGCAGAGAGAGAGAGGGGGAAGCAGGCTCCCCGCTGAGCAGGGAGCCCGATGCGGGCCTTGATCCCAGGACCCTGAGATCATGACCTGAGCCGAAAGCAGAGACTTTAACCCACTGAGCCACCCAGGCGCCCAAGAAATTTCTTTATTTATTTTTAGTTAGATAAGTAACAAGAAATTTTAAATGAGAATTAAGATTTTCAGAGAATAAAGGTGACTTTCATAGGAGAGCATTAATATATGAGGTCCAGATACCTTTCAGGTCTTTTTTTGCTGTTATTGGAAAAGACATCTGCAGATAGAGTTTATGATGCAAGGTATCGTCTGCTTTTTTGCAGCTGCAAGAAGAGGGGCCTCCTGGTTCTCTGAACTTTCCATCTACTCATTTAATCCGTGGAACAACCTTATGAGGTGAGTGTGATTTACAACTTTTATCTTCATGTGCAGATAATCACAGTAAGGAACAAAGAGTTTTTTCTTTAACACCCTCAGTGTTAATATAGATGGTAAGTATCATTTCTAGGATTTAAGCCTAGGCCCTTGACTTCAAAACCCATTTTTTTTAATCTGCATGTTAACAATACCCTTTATTTCCTACATCCTCAGGATGAGACATTCTTACAGTAGGAATGCCGCACTTGGTTGTCCAGGTTCACTGTCTAGTGGCCCCTGGCTGACAGACATCGTGGTTGGAATCCACTCTGTGCTCTGCTCACTCTTGCTTTATGCAGCTACAGCTGCCTGGAAGTAGGAGAGCTTTCACTTAATTTCTGCAAAGATCCACATGGGCTCCCTGGCCTGCATCTCATGGCTTCTTTGTCCTTCCCCAGTTATGCCTTCTCAGGACTCTGACCTTCCCCAGAAAGAGCAGGAGAAAATGACCAAGTTTCAGGTAAGGAATTCTTTTCTGTCTCCTTAGATGTGATTTAATTTCTCACAGATGAGGCTCATCTTTCTCTTCTTTGGAAAAGTTAATGGAAAACAACAGATTTTGAGTGCGTGTTGTATGCCAGGCTATGTGCGTGTATGTGTGTTTAGTATTATCTTTATTGTTTCACAAAACAATCTCTGAAAAAGTAAAACAAATTTGAAATAGACCAAAAGAATTTACACTACTACTTTGCTCATAGGCCAACTCTTTGCACTTTCCCATATACCTTTTTCACTTGCATTTATAACTATATTTGTAATATTGGAAGTGATGGGATACATAGTTGACCCTCAAATAGTGCAAGGGTTAGAGACCCTGACCTCCTTATATGTGGTTGAAAATCCACATATAACTTTTGACTCCCCAGAAACTGATCTCTGAGGTTACTATTGATCGGAAGGCCTTACCAATAACATAAGCAGGTGATTAACACATATTTTGTATGTTTTCTGTATCGTATAGCGTACCTTATAATAAAATAAACTAGAGAAAAGAAAATTTTTTTTTTTTTTTTTAGATTTTATTTATTTATTTCACAGAGGGAGAGAGATCACAAGGAGGCAGAGAGGCAGGCAGACTTCACAAAACAATCTCTGAAAAAGTAAAACAAATTTGAAATAGACCAAAAGAATTTACCAGGACCCTGAGATCATGACCTGAGCCGAAAGCAGAGGCTTTAACCCACTGAGCCACCCAGGCGCCCGAAAAGAAAATATTATTAAGAATATCGTAAGAGAAATATATTTATAGTACTGTGAAAAGATTTGCATGTAAGGTGGACCCATGCAGGTCAAACCTTTGTTGTTAAAGAGTCACCCATACTTAGATACATTAGAGAAAGGCTGAATAACTCTTTTATTAAGATTAGTAAGATAAGGAAAAATCAAGTTGGAATAGGAGTAAAAGAAATGGAGTGTCAAGGCAAATTTACAATGCAAGCAATGATCATTAATAAGTAAATATGTGCAAATGTTAACAAAGGCTTTCTATTTATTTATTTCACTTAGATTGTCCTATTTGGCCAGAGTCTAGAGATTCAGGGACACTTGTACTCTCTTGCATAAAAGGTGAATTGGGAAAACCTTTGAGAGGGAAATCTGCCACTGTGCTTTGAAAATTTTTAAAGTGTTTATTCTGTGGCTTTGCAGTTGCTACTTTTAGCTAAGGTCTCAGTTAAAGGATCTTTGCAGCATTGATTAAAATTAAAAATCTGGGCACCTGGGTGGCTCAGTCGGTGAAGGCTCTGCCTTCAGCTCATGTCATGATCCCAGGGTCCTGGGAATGAGCCCTGCATCAGACTCCCTGCTCAGCAGAGAGCCTGCTTCTCCCTCTCCCTCTGCCCTTCCCCCTGCTTATGTGTACTCTCTCTGTCTCACTCTCTCTTGCTCTCTCTCAAATAAAATCTGAAAAAAAATTGAAAATCTAACTAATTATACATGATTTGGATGATGAAAGGTATATCATCAATTCTAAGGACAGTTACACTTTGTGGTCATAAGATGGAATGAGACACTGTAACAATGATAATTGCTCAGGTTTATTGAGCAGTTTGCTACCTGCTAGGCACCATTCTACGTGTTTTACATATACTCACTCATCTAATGTTTTCAGACAACTTGTAGTATAGATATCATTAAAGAGAAGAGGAAATTGAGATAGTGGGAAGTTAAGGAATTTCCCCAAGATCGGAGAATTAAAGCTGAAATTTGAGCTTAGTGCCTTCACCAGCTGTGAATGCTGCAGGTGGATACAGCATGTACGTTGAAAACACAGAAGAGCTGTGTGCTTGTCCTGGGAGGGCTGCCTAAGGCCTGCGAACACCACCACCATTATGAACAGTGACAGAATCCAAGCCTTGTGGGGTGGCCAGCAGGGGCCAGTGAGGAGGGACAACTCTGGTACTAAAATCTGCCTGGGCTCTCTCCAAATGGTTAACAATTTTTTTGGTAATGCTCTTTATCCTTCTCGGTGCTGCCTTCCAGTGGAGATTATGGGATTGAAGTTGTGTGTGTTTGATGCTGTAGGAGGCGGTGACGTTCAAGGACGTAGCAGTGGTCTTCACCGTGGAGGAGCTGGGGTTGCTGGACTCCACCCAGAGGAAGCTGTACCAAGACGTGATGGTGGAGAATTTCAAGAACCTGGTCTCAGTGGGTGAGGACAGGCGCCCCATGACACTCCCTTGAGAGTCAGTGTCCTTAGTTGTTCAAAACTTTGAACCTTTTGAATTGATTCCCTGGCCCTGAAGACACAGGTTTTCTAATCCCTAGGATTATAGGTTTTCCTGGTCTTTCTGCTCAGGTAAAATTCTGTCCAGGGGTGATTTTGCCCCAAGGTGACATTAGGCAATGTCTGGAGACAGTGTTGATTGTAACAGTTGGTTGGGGAAGGGGGGTTATTGGCTACCAGCGTTGCTAAGCTGCCTTCAACGCGCAGTACAACCTCCAGGACAAAGAATTAGCCAGTCCAAAGTATCAGTGGTGCTTCAGTTGGGAAACCCTGTTTAAATTAATTATAAATGGGAAACATAAATTATAAATTGGCTTCTATACTGTTTCTTTCAAGTACTTTTTCAAATTGTGGTTGTGACCCATTGGTGGGTCATGGCATTAGTTTAGTACCCTGTGCTGGCATTTTTTTTTTCAATAAAATGAAATAAGGATCGAAACTATGAGAGTTCCTTATCAAGACTTCACATTGCAGCAAAAACTGACCATTGGTGGTGAGTAGTGTGAGAGTGTGGGAAGTAGGGCGAGAATAGACATTGGCTAAATCTAATTTTGTCTCTTTCTAGACATGAACTAGGTCATGACCTAAACTTACCTATTACAGTTCATGATCAGAAGAGTCCCTGAAATATCACTTTAAAGGTTCTGAGGGTTGAAGTTGGTAGAAGTTGGACCAAAGTATATTTCAGCCGTGTGTGTGTCTTAGAAGTGTATGTCTGCCTTTTCATAGGACATCTTCCCTTCAAGCCAGATATCGTTTCCCAGTTGGAGGCAGAAGAAAAGCTCTGGATGATGGAAGGAGAACCCCAAAGAAATGGGACCAGTGAGGACCACGTGGCTGTTCCTTCAGGTACCAGCTAATCTGTGTCTCACCACAACCATGATTACCACTCTTGTCTGAGTACTGTCCTCTCTTCCTGGACTGGGACAGCAGCCTCCACATTGGTCTCCCTGCCTTTTCCCTTGCCCTGCTGTCATCTGGTACCAGAGCGATTCCTTGGAAAGCAAGTGAGGTCATGACATTCCCCTGCTGAAAAACCCTCCAGAGACTTCCCATTTCACTCAGAGCCCTCACAGTGGCCTACAAGACCCGACCCAATCTGGATTCCTCACCAGGTTCCTTTTTGATCTACCTTGTTTTCACCCTGGCTTAGGTCATTCCTGGCTCCCCTGGGGTGTTCTCTCTGCTGCTTCAGGGCCTTCGACTAGCCCCCTCTCTGCCTGGGCGGAGAGTCCGTGGCCACTCCCTTACAAAGGTCTTTGCTCAGATTTCATCTACATCTGCTGGGCCTTCTGTGTCTGCCCTTTCAAACATCATCCTCTCCGTTCTCCATGCCCTCACCCTGCCTAATTTTGTGTCTAAGTACTGATCACCCCCTGACCCACTAACACATTTTTATTTATTTGTTCTCCATCTGTCTCCCCTTAAAGTAGGAATTTTGGCAGTTTTATTTGTTGTGTCTGCTCAAAGCCTTGGATGGGCCTTCTGCATAGGAGGTGATCCTGTGCACTTGTTAAATGCTTAAGTTATTTAAATAGTTACTGTCCTTGTAGAAATGAGCTGTGAAACCAGCCTTTCCTGGATGGGAAGAATGCCTGGTTCATGTCCCCAGGCCGCCAGTTTCTTTCCCACCTGCCTTTCACTGCTCCCTGCCCCCCCCCACCTTTCTTCTGCCCTCTCTCTCTTCATTTTTCACCTCACTTTTCCATCTCCTTTCCTTTCTCTTTAATTTACATATTTCTCAGTTCTACTCATTTAGAAATTAAAAACTCAGTATTCCCAGAGCAAGTATATTCACATGCTTGAAAAATGAAACAGAGAAGCCTGTCTGTAAATGTGATAAATTAGGTGACAAATTAGGGCACCTGGGTGGCTCAGTGGGTTAAAGCCTCTGCTTTCGGCTAGGTCATGATCTCAGGGTCCTGGGATCGAGGCCCGCATCGGGCTCTCTGCTCGGCAGGGAGCCTGCTTCCTCCTCTCTCTTTTTTTTTTTTTTTTTTAAGATTTTATTTATTTATTTCACAGAGGGAGAGAGATCACAAGGAGGCAGAGGCAGGCAGAGAGAGAGAGGGGGAAGCAGGCTCCCCGCTGAGCAGGGAGCCCGATGTGGGCCTCGATCCCAGGACCCTGAGATCATGACCTGAGCCGAAAGCAGAGGCATTAACCCACTGAGCCACCCAGGCGCCCTCCTCCTCTCTCTCTGTCTGCCTCTCTGCCTACTTGTGATCTGATCTCTCTCTGTGTGTCAAATAAATAAATAAAATCTTAAAAAAAAAATTAGGTGACAAATTCTATGAGTAATTGATGGATGTACCCTCTGATAAGGACCCTTGTAACTATTTTGGGCCCATCCACATGATACAAGATAACTTCCCCATTGCAAGATTCTTTTTTTTTGAGAGAGGGAGAGTGCACATGCAAGCAGAGGCGGGGAGGTGAGGGGGAGGGGCAAAGGTAGAGGGAAAGAGAATCTTTTTTTTTTTAAGATTTTATTTATTTATTTGACAGAGAGAGATCAGAAGTAGGCAGAGAGGTAGGCAGAGAGAGGAGGAAGCAGGTTTCCTGCTGCAGGGAGCCCGATGTGGGCCTCGATCCCAGGACCCTGAGATCGTGACCTGAGCTGAAGGCAGAGACTTTAATCCACTGAGCCACCCAGGCGCCCAGGGAGAGAGAATCTTTAGCAGGCTCCATGCTGAGCCTCCTGTGGGGCTTGATCCCACGACCCTGAGATCATGACCTGAGCTGAAATCAAGAGTTGTATGCTTAACCAACCAAGCCATCCAGGCACCTCCCCCATCTCAGAATCCTTAATTTTAATGAAATCTAAAGTCCTTTTTGTCATGTACATAAACATATTTACAGGTTCCAGGGATTAGGGCACGGGCATCTTTAGGGGGCCATTTGATTAGCCTACCATACCTAGAAATGTGTAGATATGTGTTGAGACTTTTTTAGCTTATATTATTAGAATGTAACTTTACATTTAAGCAAATTAATTACTAAGGACTTGGTACTGCCACCCTGCCCCCTGAACATTTTAAGCCGGTGGCTTCCATTCATTTTTAGTCATGATCTTCAGTCAAATATTTTATACATTGACCTAGTATGGGTGTAATGTATGTACGTATTTATGTGTGCGTTTGTAGCTGAAACAAGCATTTCATACTGTGTTATCCTTACTGTTTGTGATGCACTTCTCATATTCTTATATTTCTTTCCTTATGTTTCTTTTCCTTTTTAACAATTTATTCAACTTATGGAATTGGTTTCTTAGTTCATTAAGGCATCCCAACAATTAAAAAAATTCTATTGTAATGGAGATAATGTAATGAAGAAAACAAAACACGTGTTTTCGTCACGACTGTTACACTCTAGTGAGTCTAAAAAGACAAGAAAAAGTTAGGAAGTACACAGTAAGTCAAATAATATGTGCCATAGGGAAAAATAAAGTGGGTTTAGCCAAATGCAGAGAATCAAAAGTGTATGGGAGTGGGGAGGAATTAGTTTATATTGGGTGGTGAGGAAGGCCCTACCCAACTGAGTACCGTTTGAGTGAGGACCTAAAGGGAATGAACAAAAAAAGCAAGCCTTGCGACCTTCTAGGAGAAAGCCTTCCAAGCCGAGTTGAACTCCCCTCTTCCTCTTCAGGGTTGCTTTTGAGAGTGTGCTGTTTGCTTCTTTCCTTCTCCCAGGGTCTTTTTCGGTCATACAAGATTAGTTTCCCTTTGCCATTTCTTTCTGGAGCCCTGAATTACAGCCGTGAATGTTAGTATTCCATCCACTGCCCAAATTTATTTTTGGAAGATAATTCTTGCCAGGACCTAAGATATTATTTTCTGCCTATGATCTGAGCTTTTGTCACCTAACTGGGTAGAATCCCTCTTGTGATAAGCCTACTGAAGAAAAGGTGAGGAGGCTTATAATTGATGTTATTATAGGATGGAGTGTGGATTGTCTCTGTGGCCTGCAGTCATTCGATTTCAAACTACAGCTCTCATATTAAATTATCAAATTTATGGTTCTAAATGGGTTGCATTTACACTTACTGGGTAAGTCTGTTGACCCCATTCTTTGCTTCCACTTGCATGGAAAAACATAAAAGGATAAATGATGTACAGACACGACCCTCCCCCTGGTTTAGTGAGGCGTTATCCTATGGCCTGGTTGTGGAATCCTGACATTTCTCTACCTAAGCATTTGCTTGTCCTCATCTCTGAATATTGCATTTTCTTATAGGCAGCAAGAATCAAAATGAGATGGAGGCACTTCGAAAAATTGCACTGAAATACCTTTCCCATGAAGAACTATCCTGCTGGCAAATCTGGAAACAGGTTGCAAGTGATTTAACCAGGTGTCTTCAGAGAAAGCGTTCCCAGTTACTACATGGTGATTCCATTCAGGTTTCTGAAAATGAAAATAGTGTAATGAATCATAAAGGAAATGGGTCCACTTACACTGCAAATCAGGAGTCAATTTTGAGAACCCAGGACTCTTGTGGGAATACATGCCTGCATGAGTCACAGAATCAGAGTCGAGGTCAACAAGTTAATGTGAAAAATAACTGGCATATATGTGAAGCCTTCATGAAGAAATCACCATTTAGTGATCATATTAATACTGACAAGGAACAGAAACCTTATAAATTCAGCACATGTGGCAAAATGAGAGCCATGAGTGATGGCTTCATTCCTCATGTACCCCCAGGAGAGGAAGTCCATCCATGTCATGAGTGCGGAAAGGGCGTCGGTTATAGCTCGGTGCTTCCACTTCATCAGAATGTTCGCACTAGAGAGAAATGCTCTAGTCAGAGCTCACATCTGCAGACCCATCAGAGCATTTGCCCAAGAGAGAAATTCAGTAAATGTCATGGATCTGGTGATTGCTTTAGTAAGAGCTCTTTTCATCAGCTTAACCATAGAGGGGAGAAGGCCTATAGATGTGACAGTTGTGGCAAGGGATTCAGTAGCAGCACAGGCCTTATCATTCATTACAGGACTCACACTGGAGAGAAACCTTATAAATGTGAGGAGTGCGGGAAATGCTTTAGTCAAAGTTCAAACTTTCAGTGTCACCAGAGAGTCCACACTGAGGAAAAACCATATAAATGTGAAGAGTGTGGTAAAGGCTTCGGTTGGAGTGTTAATCTTCGTGTTCATCAGAGGGTCCATAGGGGTGAGAAACCCTATAAGTGTGAGGAGTGTGGGAAGGGCTTCACTCAGGCCGCACACTACCACATACATCAGAGGGTCCACACTGGGGAGAAACCTTACAAATGCGACGTCTGCGGTAAGGGCTTCAGTCACAATTCACCATTAATATGCCACCGGAGAGTCCACACTGGAGAGAAACCGTACAAATGTGAGGCGTGTGGGAAAGGCTTTACCCGCAATACAGATCTTCATATCCATTTCCGAGTTCACACGGGAGAGAAACCCTACAAGTGTAAGGAATGTGGGAAGGGCTTCAGTCAGGCTTCTAATCTTCAAGTCCATCAGAATGTCCACACTGGGGAGAAACGATTCAAATGTGAAACATGTGGGAAGGGCTTCAGTCAGTCATCAAAGCTTCAAACCCATCAGAGAGTCCACACTGGAGAGAAGCCATACAGATGTGATGTGTGCGGTAAGGACTTCAGTTACAGTTCCAATCTGAAACTGCACCAAGTGATTCACACTGGAGAAAAACCATATAAATGTGAGGAGTGTGGGAAGGGCTTCAGTTGGCGATCAAATCTTCACGCTCATCAGAGAGTCCACTCTGGAGAGAAACCCTATAAATGTGAGGAGTGTGATAAGAGCTTTAGTCAGGCTATAGATTTCCGGGTACATCAGAGAGTGCACACTGGAGAGAAACCATACAAATGTGGTGTATGTGGTAAGGGCTTCAGTCAGTCCTCTGGTCTTCAGTCCCATCAGAGAGTCCACACTGGGGAGAAGCCATACAAATGTGATGTCTGTGGAAAGGGTTTTAGATACAGTTCACAGTTTATATACCATCAGAGAGGCCACACAGGAGAAAAACCTTATAAATGTGAGGAGTGTGGGAAAGGCTTCGGAAGGAGCTTGAACCTTCGCCATCATCAGAGGGTCCACACAGGAGAGAAACCCCATAGATGTGAAGAGTGTGGTAAGTCTTTCAGTCTCCCCTCAAATCTTAGGGTCCATTTGAGTGTTCACATTAGGGAAAAACTGTTTAAATGTGAAGAGTGTGGTAAGGGCTTCAGTCAGAGTTCACGTCTTCAGGCCCATCAGAGAGTCCACACTGGAGAAAAACCATACAAATGTGACGTCTGTGGTAAGGACTTCAGTCACCGTTCACGTCTCACATACCATCAGAAAGTCCACACTAGCAGGAATCGTTAAAAGTGAAGAATGTGTTAATGGCTTCGGTCAGGATGCATATCGTGTTTGGAGAGTCTGTGCTGGTAATTACTTATCAAGCATTGAGAGCGGAAGGGGATTCTTCAGATTAACAAATCCATTAAAATGATGACGTGGAGCCATAATAATAGGACTAGAACTAATATTCAGGGGAGGAATGGCATGCAGCTCTCTTGGCAAGATCCAAGTGATATAAATGGTCTTTAAGAGTGAATATATGCCTAAGGAAAAGGTGTGAAAGGGATATTTGCCATATACTAGCTAGTTTTTGGGGGGTCAGGGAAGTTTTTAAGATAATTTTCCCTTTAACTTACATTTTATACTTATTTACAGTGACTTATTTTTACTGAAGCTGTAAAGCTGTGAAAAATGAATAAAATTACTAAAATTTCCTGTAACCAAGAACTAATAGTATGATTGCTTTATTTCATATGATATATTGGATTAAAATTAAGGAATAGGTCCCCAGTGATGAATCTTTGATCTTCAGCAGTAAATTGGTATCTGCTGCAGATGTATATAAAAGAATGGTAATTGCCTCATTTATAATGGCAAACATAGAAACCATCAAATGGATTGCCAAAGTATTTTATGATTTATTAATCCAATGGAACACCGTGCCAACGTCAAATGGGAAAAGGTAAATTTGTAGTTAAGTATGTTGGAAGACGTCTAGAATGTATTAACCTGTAAAAGCATGGGATTTTTGTGTGATTTCATTTAAAAAAGTAAAGATGAAAAGGTATTTAGTTCTAGTTATTGCTAAATGATGAGATTTTGCTTCACATATATTTTTACATTTCTTTAAACTTACTGTTTTGAAATAATTTAAAACTACAAAAAATGTGAGGCTCGATCTCACAACGCTGAGATCACAACCTGAACCAAAATCAGGAGTTGGACACTTAACTGAGCCACATAGGCACCCCTTTACCACCAATTCTTATTTCAACATCATAGTGTTCTTGCCTTCCCCCATTATAAAGTGCATCTTTGTTCTTCAAGAATAAAAAATTTGGCTCCACATATCTACTGGAGATATCATCCACAAGCTATCATCCACATATTTACTGGAGAGTGCAAACCTACACCCAACTGCAACTCGGTTCTATTCATGGAAAAAAAATGGGGTATTGGATAACTGGTGCCAGAGGTAATTTGAATGGCATAGTGTTTCCACAATAACTTTTCCCATTCTCAGGACATTTACTCTATAAACCAAATAAAATCTCATAGGACCATGAAGAAAAGTAAAAGAAAAATAAATCTAAAGACGGGCATATCCCAATGAGAATGCATTGGATGGTGATTCCTTGCCGATACTAGTATGGTTAATGTGAAGGAATGGTTCCTTGTGAAGGGCAAGTTGGGGAGCAGTTCTGGCCATTGACCAGCCCTGCATTATGTCAATGGCTATTCACCTCCCATCTTCCCCTATACTCAGAGTGAGTTTGACAATTCTCGGGCCATCAAGGACCGCATTGCTCCACTGCTTCTTGAGAGAACTAAAGTATTTTAGGAGAAATTAAAGTTAAAAACACCAAACCAGAATATTGTTTACAAAGCAGTTTATTGTAATTAAAAAGCAGACGCTGGAACTAGACTTGTTCGGTTCAGCCATTTGCCAGTTGAGTAACTGCAAACAAGATGCTTAATCTCTCTGTTCCTCAATTTGCTTGTGTGTTCAGTGTGGATGATAATCTCTCTTCTGTTGTGAGGGTTGAAACTTTATGCCTGGCATTTAGTAAGAGCTGCATGGTATTAACTATTGTCTTCAATAGATAAAATTATTACTGTATATACTGTTATTAAATTCTAAGCCAGGGGACAGTAAGCTATAGGTTATTGGCCTCTATCCTATTTTTGTATGACTGAGGGCTGGAATTACACATTTGTAAAGAATTTTAAGGAGAAAAAAACTAACAACAACAAAAAAAGAATTATAAGGAGAAAGCAAAGAATATTTTACAGATAACGTATATGGACTGCAAACCCTAAAACATTTATTGTCTGGTCCTTTTAAAAAAAGATTTATTTATTTTAGAGAGAGAGTACACACAGGGTGGGGAGAGGAGGAACAGTGGGAGGGAGAGACAATCCCAAGGGACTGCACTGAATGCAGAACCCGATGCCTGGCTTGATCTCCAGACCTGAGCCGAGATCATGACCAGAGCCAAACTCCAGAGTCAGATGCTTAACCGACTGCACCACCCAGGTGCCCTACAAAAAATTTTTTTGAAAGAAGGAAAAGAAACAGAAAACAAATGCTAATATCACCCGAGAACGTACTAAACTGCGTCAGTTCATACATTTCAGGGTGGAAAAAGTGACAACCTAGAGTAAGCGCCACCCTGCTGAGCATTCTGGGAAATGTAGTCGGCCAACGCCGGGCAGTCAGAGCCACTTCCGCTCCCGCGGGAGGCGCTGTAAGGCCTTGTTCGCTAGGGCTTCTGGGAAGCGTCGTCCCGGAGCTGCGACCGGTGCGGGCGCTCGTGCTGTGGGAGGGCGAAGCCGCCGTCCAGCTCTGCACCTTCCGGGACGTGAGTGAGCGCCGAGCGCAGCTCTGCCAGGCCGTGGAACCCGCAGGGGCCGCCCCCCGCTCTCAGGGAACAGAAGCCGCGGAGGGCAGGGGCGGGCGGGGGTCGCGACCTCGGTTTCGCTGGCCTGCCCCACGTCTGCGCGCTCTGCCGCCTTCGAGCGACACGGTCGTAGACTTGCCTAATCCCCCGTTTCTCCCTCGTGAAGTGGAATTACGGAGGGCTCCTCCATCAGAGGCGTGCAGCGAGGTTTCGGAGAAATACATGGATGTGAAGATGCTCGGGAGCGGCGCTGGCGCGGGAACTGTGGCCGGTTGTGACCGCTCTGCGATTTCTCGGGGAGAAGCGCTCCGTCCCTGGAAACGTCTGTGAGCCCGGCGGGAAGCAGGGCTGTTTAGGGCCCCTCACGACTCCCCGCGACCGCACCCCTCCTTCTTTAAAGGAAGGATTGGCCTCACCCCACCTGGCGCCTGCGATCGTCCACCGTGATTTATTCGGGACCAGAGGGGGAAAACGTGATATCCCTTTCCTTCGCCGCCCCCGAATTCCCAGAGGGTGCAGAGAGGAGGAGGGAGTGACCCCCTGGCCTCCTGGTCACAGTGTTCCACCCCGAGAGAATTTAACATGCTGTGCCATTTTTTTTTTTAAAGATTTCTTTATGTGAGAGAGAGAGCGAGCACGAGCGGTGGGGAGGGCAGAGGGAGAGGGCGAAGTCACCGCGGCCCAGCAGCGAGCCCCACGAGGGGCGCCATCCCACGAACGTGAGATGGGAGATGACCCGAGGGGAAGGCAGATGCTTAACCGGCTGAGCCACCCGGGCGCCCTGCCGTGCCATTTCTGCTCTGGAGTGGGAAACAGACTTCCTTCACTCCTAAGCAGATATTTTTCTATGGGGCACACGATCAGATGTTTATAGAATTAAAGAGCAGGTTGGATGAGACATGTGTTGATGAGTGAGTAGTGACAATTTGGTAACATGATGAGTGCCGGTTAGTCCTCCATAGGCTTTACATGCACTGCTTAGCTTAGTCTTCCTAACACAAAGATACTGTGATTATCTGTATTTTACAGATGACAGCGTTGATAGGTGAAGAACGTGTTATATTTATTTTCCCCCAAACAACAGGGAAGAGACAGAACAGGGAATTTCAGCACAGGCAGTCTGGATTCTTGACCTTTATGCTGAATACTCTTTCAGCCCTAAAATACTAATGGTGGGGCATCCAGATTGGGTGGGGGCCGGCAACCCAAGCGTGAGAGAATTCGTCCAAGGCAGAAGACAGGAGATAGAAGTTTATCGAATACCCTGCAAGGGAGGAGCAGGCAGGATGGCAAAGAAGAGACTGTTTGCCCCTGGGCGGTGGTGAGGGGTCACTGTTACAGCGCGGAATGAGGAAGTGTGGGGAAGTATGGAATTTTCCCTTTTCTGGTAATCTTAGAACTGTGCCTGGTTGTAAGTAGCCCACTGGTTAGTTAGGGACTATGGCCATTTTGAGGTGGGTCGCTTAATAAGTCCGTTTGCATTATTAGCTTAGTGGTCACCGGGGGTCCTTTTTCCTTGCTCAAGGTTCCATTGCTCAAGCCTGTTGCCAAAACGCAGCCTCTGCAGTAATTCCTACATGGACTGAAGAAGGGAGGCCATTTGATAATCACTTGGGACCTTCGAGGACCTGAACGCTATGCTCATTTAATTATTTTCTTATTTTCTATGACACCGTGTTTGTTTTCTGATTATGGTGGTAGTTTGTGCTTATCATAGCGAAGTCGAGAAATAGGCGAAGAAGGCCAAAAATGATCCATAATCCCAGGACGTAGAGACAGCTATAAACATGTTAATGTATTTCTTTTTAGTTGTTTCTGTGTATTTGCATTTTTCTCTGCCTCTCAGGAGTTGTATCAGACTTGTAGTACTTCTGTATTGTCTATGTTTGTGTCTACATAATCCAGTTTACAAACCTATTAACTTCTTTT
This sequence comes from Ailurus styani, assembly GCA_002007465.1. Taxonomy (NCBI): domain Eukaryota; kingdom Metazoa; phylum Chordata; class Mammalia; order Carnivora; family Ailuridae; genus Ailurus; species Ailurus styani. The sequence continues at coordinate 1,144,318 of LNAC01000268.1, forward strand.
TTAAATTGTGTTATGTTAGTCACCATACATCATTAGTTGTTGATGTAGTGATCCAGGATTCATTGCATATACCCCCCAGTGCTCCATGCAATCCGTGCCCTCCTTAATACCCCCCACCAGGCTCACCCATCCCCTCGCCCCTCCCCTCTAAAACCCTCAGTTTGTTTCTCGGAGTCCATAGTCTCTCATGGTTCGTCTCCCCCTCCAATTTCCACCCCCTTTACTTTTCCCTTTCTTCTCCTAATGTCCTCCATGCTATTCCTTATGTTCCACAAGTAAGTGACACCATATGATAATTGACTTTCTCTGCTTGACTTATTTCACTCAGCATTATCTTGTCTCATAGCTAATATATAGTACTTATTTATTTTTTTTTACCTTTAGGTGTAATTCACCTATCATACCATTCACGCTTTAAAGTGTACAATACCCTGGTTTTTAGTGTATTCATGAGGTTGTATACAACCACCACTAATCTAGTTCCAGGACATTTTCATCACCCCAAAAAGAAACCTCACACCCCTTAGCTTCACCCCTCACTCCCCGCTCTCTGAGCCCCTGGCAACCACTAATTCACTTTCTGTCTCTGGGTTGCTTGGGCAGCTTTGCTAGACTTGCTCACATAATCCCCAGAGCAACGCTGTAAGTTAGGATCTGTGAGGATTATTCATTTAAGTGAGACTGTCAAGTTTTTGTTTCGAATGAAAACATCTAGAAGTCATCATTTTAAGTAGTTTTTCTTCACCACGGTGAGCACAGAGGAGGGGCAGCTACCACTGAGACTCTTCTAGCGGGGTGAGGAAAACCCACATATTCATAGCTTTTAAAAAACTAGACACCGATGTCAAGAAAACATCATTTCAAGACAACATATTATTAAGTAATATACCCAATCAGAATTATGGACTTTTCCAAGATAAGGTGAATTTCTTAAGGCTAAGAATTGTAAGGGGTGGGCGCCTGGGTGGCTCAGTGGGTTAAAGCCTCTGCTTTCAGCTCAGGTCATGATCTCAGGGTCCTGGGATCGAGGCCACATCGGGCTGTCTGCTCAGCAGGGAGCCTGCTTCCTCCTCTCCCTGTCTCTCTGCCTGCCTCTCTGCGTACTTGCAACCTCTCTCTCTGTGTCAAATAAAAAAAAAAAAAGAATTGTAAGGGGTGCCTGGCTGGTTCAGTCGGTGCAGCATGGGACTCTTGATCTCAGGGTCCTGAGTTCAAGCCCCACGTTGGGGGTCGAGTTTACTTAAATAATAGATAGATGGATAGATAGAAGGAAAGAAAGAACTGTACAGGCTCTGAAATCTGGATTTTTTTTAAGATTTATTTATTTATTTATTTGACACAGAGAGAGAGATCACAAATAGGTAGAGAGGCAGGCAGAGAGAGAGGAGGAAGCAGGCTCCCCGCTGAGCAGGGAGCCCGATGTGGGGCTCGATCCCAGGACCCAGAGATCATGACCCAAGCCGAGGGCAGAGGCTTTAACCCACTGAGCCACCCAGGCACCCTGAAATCTGGATGTCTTATAAAAGACTCCTTTACTGGAAATGATAGCAGAAGACATGAGTAAGGACAAATTTATGGTGCCTTATATCACCTGCTTTTTTTTTTTTTTGCCATTGCAGGCGAGTCTGCTATGAGTTGCTCCCTCTACTCACATGCTGACCCTCACCGCAATCCCACGAGGGAAGCACTGTTAACTTGCTTTTGCAGCTGACAGATCTGAGGCACAGATTTGTTTAAAGTTCGCACAGAGCAGCCATCCGGGCAGGGCCTGCGTCTCACGACTTCTTTTTTGCCAGTTCAGGCTTCCCCAGACTCTGCCCTTTCCCAGAAGCAGCAGGAGAAAATGACCAAGTTTCAGGTGAGTTGAGGATTGCCTTTTCCTTAAATTAATTCTTAAATAAAATTACACGCCTTTTTCTCAAAGATTAGACGCATCTTTTTTCTATGGGAAGGATCAAGGAGGAAAACGGGTGTTGGCCATGTGCCAGTTACTTAATTTTTTACTGATTCTCTTTTTTGTTTCTGTTTTAGCTTTTGTTTTGGTTTTGGCTTTGGTTTTAGTTTAGCATCATCTTCATTTCACAAATAAGAGCTCAGGAATTTATAGATATCAGAAAATTTTTTTAAAAGCCCACAGTGCTATACTGCACATGTCAGCTGTTCCCCGTGCTATATTTATGTAATTATAATTGCAGGAGACGTACAGTTTCCAGTTCTATTTTTTCACTTCCTGTTATCACGTGACTTTTTAATGATTCAACATTCTTTTATGTGCTCATCTTAAAAGGGCTTCTAGGGACACCTGGGTGGCTCAGTGGGTTAAGCGTCTGCCTTCAGCTCAGGTCATGATCTCAGGGTCCTGGGCCCGAGCCCCACATCGGGCTCCTGCTCAGCGGGGAGTCTGCTTCCCCCTCTGCCTGCCATTCCCCCTGCTTGTGCGCAAGTGTGTGCATGCTCGCTCGCTCTCTCTCTGTTTCAAATAAATAAAAATAAAATCTTTAAAAAAATCACTTTTTGAGTTACAGTTTACATATGACTTACATATAATAAAGCATTTGATCAATTTTGACCAATATGCCCACCCACATGACCACCACCACAATCTAGATATAAACCATTTCTGTCACCACTAAAAGCTCTGGTTCCCTCATGTCCCTTTCCAATTAATCCCAGTCCCACACACCTGGCTGTAGGCAATGACTGATTTACTTTATGTCACTACAGAATAGACTAATCTTAAATTACTTGAGTTTCATATGTTGGCCCTCAACCCTCTCGGCAGCTTCCTAGGTGTAATCTGAAATGGGCCCCCATACATGGGAGGCACGGAGAGATGGAAGGAAGGGCAGGCTGGTAGGTGGCAGTTTTACTAAGCAAAGGGTACTTACCTGTGAGGCCTGTCTTGGGCGGCAACAAGATGAATGGGTCCCCTCATCTTCCCTCCAGATCTCGCAAGTTTATAAAGAGGCACTAACTGTCCTCGGTCATGTATACCGTGCAGGTGTTTTCAGCACCACATCATTGTCTCAAGGCTATTTTCTGGGAGCAGCCTCTGAGAGCGGGAAAGACAAGCAGAACCCTCATCCTAAGGACCGGGAGGGGGTGAGGAGCCTCCGAGTGCCAGGGTCCTAGCTCACGGGTCATTTGGCAGTCATGTTTTTTTGATGACCTTCCCCCCATGCCATGGAAATGAAGTTGCACAGTACGTACTCATTTTGTGTCTGGCTCCATTTGTTCATCATAATGTTTTTGGACACAAATCAACAGTCCTTTTTATTGCTGCATAGTATTTCATTGTGTGAGTTTACCACGATTTGGTTTTCCATTCACCCATTGATGGACGTTAGGGTTGCTCCTTGTTTTTGGACATTGGTTTGCTCCTTGTGTAAGTATTTGTGAACTAGATGTTTGGTTGAACACAGGCTTTCTGTCGCTCTCTTTGACAACTAGGAGGAGAATCTAATCTCTGGGTCATATGCTTAACTTTTTAAGAAAAGAAAACGTCAAGTCATTTTCTGTTGTGGTTGCTTATTTTATATCCCTTCCAGCAATGTCTTAGTGTTCCAGTTGGCTCCACGTTTTTTCTAACATATGATATTTTAAGTCTTAAATTTTAGTTATCCTAATGACAATTGTGTTGTGATGTGTCACTGTGGCTTTCATTTGCATTTATTTTCCTGATGCCTGAGATGTTGAATGTCTTTTTTCTGCTTTTGGGTCATCTGCATATCTTCTTTTTGAAAGCTCTGTTCTTTTGCTTATTTTTAAACTAAGTTGTTTATATTTGTATTGAATTTTAATCGTTCTTTTAATATTCTAAATACATGTCCTTCAGACCCATGAACATTTAGATCTTTCATTTATATCTTCTTTCATTTTTTGTGGTCTTAGTTCTTTCCCTCAGTCATGTTTTATAGCTTTCAACATGTGGGTTTTCTACATGTATCTTGTTAAATTTATCCCTAAGTGATGTATGTTTTGGGGGTGCTATTCTGAATGCAATTGTTTTGAAATTCAATTTCTACTTGTTTGTTGCTAGAATATAGAAATATAATTGACTTTCGTATCTTGACTTTGCTAAATTTGCATATTAAATCTAAAAACATTTTTCTAACCGTCAGGATTTTCTATGCAGTCATCAGTAAATAAAGAGTTGTATTTTTTTCCATTCCTGTCCCCTGCATAGACTTCTTTTTCTTCTCTTATTGCACTGGCTAAAACTGTTAGAACAGTTTTGCTATGTATATCCTTTCCTTGTTCTTTTTTTTAAAAATATTTTATTTATTTGAGAGAGAGAGCAAGTGAGAGAAAGAGCATGAACAGCAGGGAGGGACAGAAGGAGAGGAAGAAGCAGACACCCTGCTAAGCAGGGAGCCTGACCCCGGGATCATGACCTGAGCCAAAATCAAGAGTCAGATGCTTAACCGAATGAGCCACTGGGCTACCCCAGGAGCTTAAGATTTTTAAAAAATGTTTTAGAGAACACTGCTGTAACAGTTTTCCACCATAAAATCTCTGTTCTCAAAAAGCAGTTCTGGAGACTGGCACTTCTGGAAAGACGGAGGACATATTTTTCTTCCCACTAAGTATAGCTAAAAATCCTGGATGTTACATGTAAAGCAAACATGAAAGGTGGAGAGAAGGCAGACTGGCCAGGGACCTAAGACTTGAGGAGTGCCATGGCAGTTTGGGTTTTCTTCTTGCCTCATATGTCCCAGACTGAGTGCTGGAGAAGATGCCAACATGGAAATTCCAATGAGTTTAAACCAAAAAAGCCCAAGGAAGCCTTCTCTATTTGGTCAGAGGGTCAGGAAAGGGCAGCCTAGCAAGACAGAAAACTTTTAGATAATAATTGCTCTTTTTCAGCCACACACACAAAAACCAAAAACCTGCAGCCCCACACCCACCCCTTCCAGGGTGTAACAAGGAGCCTAGATTTCCTGCCTTGCCAGGCTCTAATGAACCACCCCAGCCCCCCCATCAGGGACTGATGAGTACCCACTGCCACTGTGGTGTCAGTGGAGACAATGTGGGGGCCTGGACTTCCAAACTCACCTAGCAACAATGAGCTGCCTCTCCTTTTCCCAGCATGGAAATTCAGGACTTTGGCTACTACCCTGTGGCATTGAGGCAAACCCCCACCATCCCTCAGGTCAGTAGAAGCCAGTGGGGAACAGTAACTACCCACCTCTGCCTCTTTCAGCCAAGGTATTATACTACCTGCATAGACCTAGTAAAGGGCCAGAAGTCTGAGCCTAGAACTAGTGACCTTCTCACTCCACCAGATGTCAACAGAGGCCAAGTGGAGAATCTGGGCTTACATCCCCTAGCTGCCAGTAACAAAGCTCTGCCACCCTTCCCCTTTGAGAGACGTATCAGAGGAGGCCTAGTAAAGCAGATTTGAATGAAATCCCAAGTCTGATAACATAATACTCTAAATGTTCAAGTCTCAGTGGAAAATCATTTGGTATACAAGAACCAGTGAAATCTCAACTTGTTTGAAAGATGATCAACAGACACAGTAAGATGATGCTCACTGATGGTAGTTCTCAGTTATAAGTGATACAAAATGTTCATTATCTGACAAAGACTTTTTTTATTTTGGTAAGATACACATATATTATTTTAAGTGGTTTTAAGTGTACCACTCAATGACATTAAGTACATTCACAGTATTGTGCAACTACTACAGCCACACATCTCCAGAACTTTTTCATCTTCAAACTGAAACTCTGTACCCATTAAACAGTAACTCCTATTACCACCTCCCCACCCCAGTCTCTGGAAACCACCATTTTACTTTCCGTCTCTATGTATTTGACTATTCTAGATACCTCATACAGGTAGAATCATATACACAATCCTTTTTATGACTGGCTTATTATTCACCTAGCATAATGTCTTCTAGATTCATCCATTTGATAAATATTTTAAAGCAGCTATCATAGGAATAATTTAATAAGCAATTACAGGCTTCTTGTTTAAACTAGATGTTTCTTTAAGCTTTGATAATGAGGAAGATAAACACACAAACTATTCTGGGGTCTTCCCCCCTTTTCAGTACTCTGTTGTCATTACTAACAGTAGTAGCAATAGTAAATGCAATAATACTAGCTAAAAAGAAAAAAGGAAGTACACCAAGACATGTTCTAGTTAAACTTCTGAAAACTAACAACAAAGAAAAAATTGTGAAGGCAGTCAGAGAGACATGACACCTTAGCTATAAGGGAAAAACATTCAAAGACAGTAGATTTCTCATCAGAAACCATGGTGACCAGAAGAATATGGCATACCACTATTTTTAAAGGGCTGAATGAGAAGAACTGTCAACTCAGAATTCTGTATCCAGTAAGAATATCCTTTCAGAATGAGGGGAAAATCAAGACATTATCAACTGAAGGAAACGAATGTATTTGTTGCCAGTTATACTGGAAATAAATAAAAATTAAAAGCAAATATGACCCAGGGCACTTGGGTGTCTCAGTTAGTTAAGCATCTGACTCCTGATTTTGGCTCAGGTCATGATCTCAGGATTGTGAGATTGAGCCCTGCGTTGGGCTCTGCACTCAGCATGGAGTCTGCTTTCCTCTCCCTCTGCCCCTCCCCCCATCTCTCTCTCTAAAATAATAAGTAAATAAATCTTTTAAAAAATATGACCTGGGGCACCCGAGTGGCTCAGTCAGTTGAGCATCTCCCTTCAGCTCAGGTCATGATCCCAGGGTCCTGGGATCGAGTCCCCACATCGGGCTTCTTGCTTGGTGGGGAGCCTGCTTCTCCCTCTACCTGCCTCTCCCCCTGCTTGTGCTCTTTCTCTCTCTCTGACAAATAAATAAAAATAAAATATTTTTAAAAAATAAAATAAAAAAATAAAAAATATGACCCAACTAATATGCAGTCTATAAGAAACTCACCTCAGGGGTCTCCCTTCTACTGGCTAGATGGGATACTACCTTATTCATGAATCACTTTATAAAACTAATTAGATGTTCAAATTTTAAAAAAAAACTCACTTCAAATATAATGGTATCAGCAAGTTGAAAAGTAAAAGGGTGGAAAAGATATACCATGCAGACATTAATCAAAAGAAAGCAGGGGTGACTAAATTAATGTGAAAGTGTACTCATACACTTACCATATCAATTATAATTATATTAATAAAAATAGGCATCCATTGAGGACCTACTCTGTGGCAGATGTATATGTTCTATACATCTGTCCAGTGGACATCTTCTGTGATGATGGAGAATGTCTATATTGTACTGTCCAATATGGTGGTCATTATCCACATGTGGCTCTTGGGCACTTGAAATATGGCTAGTGCAACTGAGGGAGTGAAGTTCTAATTTTATGTAATTTATTATTTTTTTTCAAGATTTATTTATTTATTTATTTGACACAGAGAGAGAAATTACAAGTAGGCAGAGAGGCAGGCAGAGAGACAGGGAGAGGAGGAAGCAGGCTCCCTGGGGAGCAGAGAGCCCGATGCGGGCCTCGATCCCAGGACGCTGAGATCATGACCTGAGCCGAAAGCAGCGGCTTTAACCCACTGAGCCACCCAGGCGCCCAAATTTTATGTAATTTAAAATTTAAATTTACATAGTCACATGTGAGTCACATGGCTACTGAGTTGGGCAGTACAGTTATAAAAACATTATATATATATATATATATATATATATATATATATATATATATATCCATTTACATAACCAGGAATCTTCCAGTATGGATGCTGTCACATAGATGAGGAAATAGATTAAGGATTTGTCTGACGATCGTACAGCTTGTGAGGCCCAGAGCCTGGGGACTTACACAAGTATAGCAAGAAACACCGAACACCTTGACACTTCGAATGCGGTCATGGATAGGTGGCACGGGGCACTTCAGAGTGCAGAGGGTCCTTTGCATCGCTCCCCAAGAAGGGTGACTGTTGGTTTGTCAGATTGTAACAAAGTGATGGTCCCCTGACTTACTGATTGTGTGAATCAGAAAGGAAAGACAGAAATTATTTGTTGGGACTGTTGGGACTAAATTGACTCACATCTCTGGGATAATTTGGTAGTATCAATCAAATTATAAAATATATATACCCCATGATTCCAGAGTTACTGTTCTAGGGCGCTTACCACAGGAATACTCACAAATGACACCAAGTTAAATATACAGGGATTATTTATAATTGGTTGTGTTCTTTCTTTTATTATTATGTTCAGTTAGCCAACATATAGTACATCATTAGTTTTTGCTCTAGTGTTCAATGATTCATTAGTTGCGTAGAACAGCCAGCGCTCATCACAATACGTGCCCTCCTTAATGCCCATCGGCCGGTTACCCCATAACTCCCACCCCCTCCCTTCTGCAACTCTCAGTTTTCAAATTGCAGTTAAATTTTAAAATTTAACTTTAAAATTTTATTTTTAATTTTGAATTAGCTTTTAATTTTTTAGTTACATTTTCGATGCAACTGTGGCAAAGTCGTGGAAATGACATACGGGATGGAGAAGAGGAAACTACCTAGCTAGATCCACGGCCCTCAGAACCCAGAACAGCTTCTCACCCATCCTCTCCACCTTCTTAGCACTGCCTTGTCCCCCCTGGCCATTGGTTATGAGATTGAGGTTGCGTGTACTTGGTGTTGTAGGAGGCAGTGGCGTTCAAGGACGTGGCGGGGGTCTTCACCAGAGAGGAGCTGGGCCTGCTGGACCCCGCCCAGAGGAAGCTGTACCAGGATGCGATGCTGGAGAACTTCAGGAACCTGCTCTCTGTGGGTGAGCAGCGGGGCCCTCTCTGACTCGATGGCAGCCCCTTGGAATGTCTCGGTCTCAAATATTTGCGACTTTGGGACTCTTACAGTGCTTCCCCAAACTTGGGGGTCTCAAGTTCCTCATTCTGGCAGGACACCTTCTCTGTGCCTTGTCTGTTTTCTGTCAGATTACAGTTGTGACAGCTGGTGAGGTTTAAAATCAGTTGGTGAGTTACGTCATGATTGTGTTGAAGGAGATAGGTCAGAAATAGCATAGCTCTCTGTCAGAACTACATACCGTGCTCACAGAAATTGTGAGCAAAAGCAGGAAAGGAAAGGTGACAGGAGTAGGTCGTGGTTAGGATGAGGTCAACACATCTGTGTGCTTGTGTATTGGATTACAACGTAAAAGGTATTTATTACAGCAAGTCACGGTCAGAATTTGGGAAAATACTACTTAAAAAGCATAAAGATTGTAGTTCTGGAATTAGAATTTTTGCCTTCAGTTTATTCACATTGTACACGTGCCATTTCTTTTTCATAGGCTGTGAACCGTCCAGATTAGATACGACATTACCGTTGGGGAGAGAAGAGAAGCTTTGATGATGGAGACAGAAGCCCAGGGGGATGGGTGTTCAGGTGAGAGATGGGCAGCCCGGGGTCCTCACCACCTCCTGGACGGCCAGCCCGCCCGAGCCCCCGCCGTTCATTACCCTGCCTCATCGCAGCAGCTTTCCCACCGCCGCCCTGCTCCATGGGGCGGTCTGCTCTGCACCACGTGGTCACGGCCATCAGCCCGTGTCACTCCATGTGTTCAGTCTTCCGTGACTCCTGTCCTGATACAACCTGCAGTTCTCACGGTGGCTGTTGGAACAGTAGTGAGAAGGCCTCCTCCGGGCTTGTCCTGGCCTGTGCTCTCTGCTTCGCCTTTGGCGAGCACCGCCTCCTCCCTTTACAGAGTCCCAGCCTCTCCCTACTCTGGTCTTTCCTCTCCTCCCTTCCCTCCCCACTTTGCTCCCTCCTTCCTTCGTTTACCTTTAGTTTGCATATCCCTCAGGTAAACCTGGCCTAAAATAACAGTAATCATAGTCGTTCCTCCTGGCTATGAGCACCAAAAGCCAAAACCAAATCAAACAAAAAACCAGAAAAATCTCTCTGTGAATCTGATGCGAGTAGTGAGGGGAGGGTCATCCCGGTCCTTCAGTTGTTTCTTCCCGTGTATCCTGCTGCTGCATGAAGGGTGAATGCGGTCAGGCCTGTTGGATGCTCGCTCCGTCTGACCTGCTCCCTTGTTTGTATGTATAACCCTAACCTTGGGAGGTAGGATCCCAATTATTACCATTGTCTGCTGCTTTTTTTTTTTTTAAGATTTTATTTATTTGTTCATGAGAGACAGAGAGAGAGAGAGGCTGAGGCAGAGGGAGAAGCAGGCTCCCCGTGGAGCAGGGAGCAGGGAGCCTGATGTGGGATTTGATTCCAGGACGCTGGGATCATGACCTCAGCCAAAGGCAGACCCTTAACCAACTGAGCCACCCAGGCACCCTGTCTGTTTGCTTCTTCTTCTTCTTCTTTTTTTTTTTTAAGATTTTATTTATTTATTTGACACAGAGAGAGAGATTACAAGTAGGCAGAGAGGCAGGCAGAGAGAGAGAGGAGGAAGCAGTCTCCCTGCTGAGCAGAGAGCCCGATGCGGGCCTCAATCCCAGGACCCTGAGATCATGACCTGAGCCGAAAGCAGAGGCTTTAACCCATTGAGCCACCCAGGTGCCCGGCTTCGGACATCTTTACTTGGACTTGGGCACAGCTGCCTGACCGTCGAGCCTCAGCGTTGCTGCTGCCAGAGAAAAGCCGCTGGCTTTTTGGGACACTGAAATCCCAGATCCTTGCTACCTGGACCTGTCTCTGGGCTGAAACCTGATACTTGTCCGCCCGAGCTGTTTCAGCCCCAGCGTGTACTGGGCCCAATTGAACTGGTTGGAGCTGCTCCACTAAGGAAGCTGGCTCAGACTATGTGACTCTTGAACCCCTCTGGGGGACCCTAAACTGTGACAAAACATCATAGGTGTTCCTGCTTCTGGGTACATAGCCAATGGAAATGAACGCAGGTTATGCAGGAAATGCTGTACCCCTTATTTATTGCAACATTATTCACAAGATATGGAAGATAGCCAAGATACGGAAACAACGCAAGTATCGTGTCCACCAACCGATGAATGGATAAAAAAGATATGGTGTATATATATAATAAAATGCTATTCGGCAATGGGAAGAAAGGAAATTCTGCCATTTGGGACAACATGGATAAACATAGGGGACATTATACTAAGTGAGATCAGTCAAACAGAGAAAGACAAATACTGTATATATTTAAGATTTATTTATTTGAGAGAGAGAGCAAGCTTGATGTGGGGCTCGATCCCAGGACCCCGAGATCATGACCTGAGCTGAAACCAAGAGTTGGCTGCTTAAGCAACTGAGCCACCCAGGTGTCCCACCATTTATTTTTTATATGTGGAATCTAAAAAAACAAACAAAAAAACCCTAAGTCATGTGGTATTTGGGTGGCTTAGTCGGTTAAGCATCTGCCTTCAGCTTAGGTCATGATCTCAGGGTCCTGGGATCGAGTCCTGGAATGGGCTCCCTGCTCAGCATGGAGACTGCTTCTCCCTCTGCCTGCTGCTCCCCCAGCTTGTGCTCACTCTCTCTGTCAAGTAAATAAGTAAAATCTTAAAACAAAACAAAAACAAAAACCTGAAGTCATAAAAGCAGAGTAAATAGCAGTTACCAGGGGCTATCAGTGGGGGAATGGGACAGCTGTTGGTTAAGGCTACAGCTGGTTACCTGGTACACAGTGCAAGGATTCTAAACAAAATACGTGTATTATAAACAATAAACTTGCTAAGAGACTAGATGTTAAGTGTTCTCAACTCTGGAAGAAATGATAAATTTGTGACGCCATGTGAACTAATGCTACAGTGGCAATCCTACTGAGATATAAGTGTATCAAATCAATATGTTGTACACCTTAAATGTACACAACATCATATGCCAAATATATCTCCATCAAAAAACAAGTGGATGCTGCTGGGCCCTCCGGATCACATGGAAACACGCCCAACAAAGGGCTTATTGCCTGATGGGGTCATCTGACGCTGAGCTGCTGGTGATCCACACTAAATGTCGATTCAGAGACTGATTGCATTCCTAGCTCATGAGACCCATGTGTCAAATAGAAACATGTGTGGACTTCAATTAGGAGACACTTCGTTCAAAAGGACTTGCAGTAGAGAGAATGCTCCAATTCCAGAAATCTGAAGGTGTCTCAAACTGAGACCACTCCTTTTCTAAGGAGGGACAAGCAGGCACTTTGTCGGGGAAGGGCAGGTGGCCAAAGCAGGTTTTCACCGGAAATGTTTCATGTCTTCGAAGATATCCCAAGAGCCCCTGGAGGTGCTTGAGAACAGTAGGTAAGGGAAGAAACCCAGAAGTAGGGGCACCTGGGTGGCTCAGTCTGTTAAGCATCTGCCTTCAGCTCAGGTCATGATCCCAGGGTCCTGGGGTCAAGTCCCACATTGGGCTCCCTGCTCACTGGGGAGCCTGCTTCTCTTTCTGCTGCTCTGCCTGCTGTTTTTTTTTCCCCTCTATCTCTGTCAAATAAATAAATAAAATCTTTTTTAAAATTTGCTTTAAAAAAAGGAAAGAAAGAAAGAAAGAGAAAGGAAGGAAGAAACCCCAAAGTAGCAGCCAGATTTTGCTCTCCAAAATCCCCTGACCTGGGAACTTCAACCGTCACCTAGCCCACACCGCCCCTGCCCAATTTGGGGCTCACACATCCCTCCATTCATTTTGCAGTCCGCCCTTCTTGTGTTTGGGGGGCTGTTGACATGAAGCTGAGGAAGAGCTAATAGCCTCTCAGGCAGTGCACGAGATTAATTAATAAAATATCCCTGGAGGATGATGGAAGGCTTCACAAAGTCAACACCTGAGTAGGGTTTGAGGGACACGTGCCCTTCAGAAATGAAGGGAACGAGGGCCTCCCAGGTGGAGACACTGGCCTAGGGAAAGTGGGGAGAGAACTTGACTCGGGAAACACCGTGTCTGGAAAGTTGGGTCTAGAGAAGGGACCTTGCTGGTGTCATGGGCAAAACTGAGCCAGGCGCACCCAACCTTCCTTGGTCCAGTGGGATTTCCCATGCAACTCCCAGTTGGAGGCATCTCCCATGATCCTGGAGCCCGAGAGAGGAAGCCCGTTTGCCCTGCACGGCTCTGTGTTTTCTACATCTTTGCTGCACTATGGCTCACAACAACCCTAAGAGGAAGTTACGATCATCACCCTCTTACACAGATGAGACAACAAAGCACAGAGAGGTAGCAGGTCAGTGTTAGAACCTCAGAGACGTGGCTCCAGAAACCACCCTCTTCCCTGTGTCTTATTATCTGGCAGACAGGTCCTTTGTCAGCAGGAGCTCTTTTCTGTGTTGTGCTCCACTCCTTGAGGTGGGCTGCAGAGCGGCCCCCGAAGATCGCTGTGTCCTAATCCCCGGAGCCTGGAAACATGTTCCCTTACTGGGCAAAAAGGACGTTGCAGGGGTGATTAAGGGTCTTGAGATGGGGAGAGTAGCATGGGTTATCCAGGTGGACCCAATGGAATCACAAGACTCTTATAAGAGGAAAAGCCAGGTGGTTGGAGGAAAGGAGAAATGTTGTGCCGCTGGTTCTGAAGATGGAGGAAGGGACCACGAGCAGCTTCTAGAAGCTGGAGGAGGCCGGAAACGGATTCTCTCCGTGGAGCTTCTAAAGGAATCAGACCTGTTGTCGCCTTGATTTTAACTCTGTAACACTCCCTTTGGACTTCTGGCTGCTAGAACTCTTAAGAAGTTTACGTTGGTTTAAGTGAGCACCAAGTTGGGTTATTACGGCCGCCGTGGGAAATGAATCCGCTCCTGGGCTGTGCTTTTGCTGATTCGGTGAGCGTTCCCTCTCCTCTGTGTTTGTCTGGAGAGCAGCCCCCTAGCAAAGAGCAGAGGCTCTAGGCTCAGAGCCAGATTCTGTCCTGCCACTGCCACTTCCAGGGTTTATGACCTGGGTAACTTTGTCTCACTGAACCTCAGTCTTCCTGTTTTTTAAATGGGAGCAACAGTCCTCAAAGTCCTCATTATTTGTGGAGAATCTGTCTACTGCCAGATCTTACATAGATAAGCTCACAAAAGCCCCCAAACAACTCTGTAGGTTGGGTTTTGTTCTCACTACTCCGGTATTGTTAAACAGGGACTCAGTCTTGGTTTAACACGACACGTAAAAATGTTAAAGTTTTCATTGGCTTGTGAACAAAGAAGAGGGATGTGCCTTTGAGCTTCTTCTGGCTTCCAGAAGAAAATCCATCAACAGTTACTCCTTTTCATAAAGCAAATATAGGGGCGGCGGGGTGGCTTAGTTGTTAAGCGTCTGCCTTCAGCTCAGGGTCCTGGGATGGAGCCCCGCCTCGGGCTCCCTGCTCGGCGGGAAGCCTGCTTCTCCCTCTCCCACTCCCCCTGCTTGTGTTCCCTCTCTGTCTCTCTCTGTCAAATAAGTAAATAAAATCTTTTTTAAAAAGATTATTTATTTGACGGACAGTGAAAGAGGGAACACAAGCAGGGGGAGTGGGAGAGGGAGAAGCAGGCTTTCCTGCCGAGCAGGGAGCCCGATGCAGGCTCCATCCCAGGACCCCGGGATCATGACCTGAGCCGAAGGCAGATGCTCAACGGACTGAGCCACCCAGATGCCCCAAATAAATAATCTTTAAAAAATGCGTTGTTTTTTAAAGCCCTACCAGGCAACAGATAATTTAAGCCGCCCATCAGGATTTCACTGTTTTCAAAGATGAAATTCCCTGGCGTTCGGGTGTCTTACAAGCCTATTTCAAAGATCGCTCTATGGGGGGAATAGCCTCTGATTTTCTGCAGCTGCCAGCAGATTGGCGGGGGGCTCTCTCTCCTCTCCCACAAGCTGGATTATAACCGCTTTCCTTCTACCCACACGTTTAATCCTCACAACTACCCAACAAGTTAACCCAGCATGGTTATCCTCACCTTGCAGATGACCGGATTAAATCAGTTATTTGAACAGGTAGTAACGTGGCCACGATTTAAACGTGGGCATTTTGGCACTAGGGCCAAAATACAAGGTCAAGCTTCCCCTGCCCACACTGCCTAGGACCGGAATGGCCAGGCTAGGAGCTGCGAGGAACAGTCGTTGGTGCTACCAGCCCCCGTTGTTCGCATCCCAGGAAAACGAGTAGTAGCCAGAGTCCAGCTCACACTCCACCCGCCAGTCCGTGTGGGGCTGTGTCTGTTTCAAGTAAGGGACACTTTTTAGAATTTTCACAAAGCTGCCAAACAGGCTAGAGAATTCCTGGCCTTTCTCTCATGACTTCTTTTCCTTTCTCTAGTTCTGTCTTTGCAAGATTCTGACCTTCCCAGAAAAAGGAGGAGACAATGACCGAGTTTCAGGTGAGTTGTGCTTTTTATCTCCTTTTGAATGAGCGGACACATCTTTTTCTCAATTTCATGAAGAGTGAAAGATGACACCAAATATTCAGTATCTGTAAAATATCAGACATTTACTTTTTATTATTTGATTTCATTTATGGTTCTCATTCTCCGTTTCATTTCACAAATCATGAAAAAGAATTCCTGCATTACATTCCTACTGCTTACAAATCGGCCGTTCTCAATGCTCTTAAAGTAAACCTTCGTAACTCCAGTTGCAATTACAGAAATTATAGAAAAAGTATGACTTTTTGACTGGTGCTTTCTTTGCCTATTTTTTATAACCACTTTGAAATGTAATTTGCATAGCATAGAATTCATCCGTTTAAAGTGTAAAATTCAGTGGTTTTGGTATATTCAGGTAAGTGCAACCACCACCACCACAATTTTAGAACGTTGTCATCACGTCAAAAAACAACCCTGTACCATTCAGCTACTACTCGCCACATAAAAATGGAATCATCTAGTATGTGGTCTTTTATGACTGGCCTCTTGGATTTGGTGTAATTTTTTCAAGGTTCGTGCTGTTGCATGTATTACTGCTTCCTTTTTAGGACTAACACTCCATTGTGTGGATGTAGCATTTTGCCTCCATCAGTTTGGATTGTTTCAACCTTTGGCTATTATGTACAATGCTATTGTAAACATCAGTCTCCAGGTTTTTTGTGTGGGCCTGTGTTTTCATTACTCTGGGGTATTTCTGTTGGGTAGAGAGAGAACATTGCTGATCATATGGTAACTCTCTGTGTTTGACCACATGAGGAACTGCTGGACTATTTTCCAAAGTGTCTGTAGTATTTTATACTCCAACCAGAAATGAATGGCTGGTTCCGGTTTCTCCACATCCTTTTAGTTTATGTCCAGCCTTTGTCACTTAAGAATAAAGCTGCTATAAATGCTTCACATGTAGTGTTTGGATGTGTGTTTTCATTTCTTTTGGCTAACTGCCTAGGAATGAGATTGCTGGATCTTAAGTTTTCGTCTGTTTAATTGCAAACCGTCAAAGCATTTTCCAAGAGCTGTTAAATTTTGTGTAACAGTTCCAGTTGCTCAACAGTCTCAAAAGAACTTGGTATTTTCAAATTCTTTGTTTTTAACTTGATCCATTCTAATAGGTGTGTAGTAGTATCTCATTGTAGTTTTAATTTGCATTTCCCTAGGACTAAAGATACTGAGCATGTCCATGTGATTATTGTTCATTATATATATTTTTCAAAGTGTTTGGAAATTTTTCATTAAAAAAAGATCGGTTGGGCGCCTGGGTGGCTCAGTGGGTTAAAGCCTCTGCTTTCAGCTCAGGTCATGATCTCAGCATCCTGGGATTGAGGCCCGCATCGGGCTCTCTGCTCAGCAGAGAGCCTGCTTCCTCCTCTCCCTGTCTCTCTGCCTGCCTCTCTGCCTACTTGTAATCTCTCTCTCTCTGTGTCAAATAAATAAAATCTTTTTTTAAAAAAATAAAGATCAGTTGTCCCAACGGTTTTATGGGGAGGGGGTGGGGGACGGGTGACCCTGGTGGTAGGTATCGAGGAGGGCACATATTGCATGGCATTGGGTGATGTACATAAACAATGAATATTGGAACACTGCATCAAGAACTAATGGTGTATTTTATGGTGACTAACATAACATAGTAAAAAAATAAAATCAGTTGTCAAAGATTAATTGACCTTGGAGTTGAGAGCCCATATCTGGACTCTCCATTCTGTTCCATTGGTCTGTGTATCTGTTTTTGTGCCAGTACCATGTTCTCTTGGTGATCACAGCTTTGTAATACTGCTTGAAATCGGGCAACCTGATGCCCCCAGCTTTTTCTTTTTCAACATTTCCTTGGCAATTTGGGGTCTTTTCTGTTTCCATACAGATTTTAGGATTGTTTGTTCTAGCACTTTGAAAAGTGCCACTGGTATTTTGATCGGGATGGCTTTGAAAGTATAGATTGCTCTGGGTAGCATAGACATTTTAACAATGTTTATTCTTCTGAAAAACAAAACAAAACAATGTTTATTCTTCTGATCCATGAGCCTGGAATGTTTTTCCATCTTTTTGCGTCTTCTTCAATTTCTTTCATGAGTGTTTTGTAGTTCCTAGAGTATAGATCCTTTACCTCTTTGGTTAGGTTTATTTCAAGGTATCTTATGGTTTTTGGTGCTATTGTAAATGGAATCAGTTCCCTAATTTCTCTTTCTACAGTTACATTGCTAGTGTATAAGAAAGCAATTGATTTCTATGCATTGATTTTTGTATCCTGCCACATTACCGAATTGTTGTATGAGTTCTGGTAATTTGGGGGTGGAGTCTTTGGGTTTTTCACATAGAGTATCATGTCATCTGTGAAGAGAGAGTTTGATGACTCCTTTGCCAATTTGAATACTTTTATTTCTTTTTGTTGCGTGATTGCTGTTGCTAGGACTTCTAGTACTATGTTGAACAATAGTGGTGAGAGTGGGCATCC
The DNA here is from genome assembly GCA_002007465.1 of Ailurus styani. Taxonomy (NCBI): domain Eukaryota; kingdom Metazoa; phylum Chordata; class Mammalia; order Carnivora; family Ailuridae; genus Ailurus; species Ailurus styani. The sequence continues at coordinate 1,162,040 of LNAC01000268.1, forward strand.
CTTGGAAAAGCTCTTGGCTTTTCCCCAGTGAGAACAATATTCACTGTGGGGTTTTCATAGATCGATTTTATGAAGTTGAGGAATGTTCCCTCTATCACTATACTCTGAAGAGTTAATCAGGAAGGGATGCTCTATTTTGTCAAATGCCTTTCCTGCATTAATTGAGAGGACCATGTGATTCTTGTCTCTTATTTATGTGTTCTGTCACATTGATTGATTTGCGAATGTTGAACCACCTTGCATCCCAGGGGTTAAATCCCACTTGGTCGTGTGGGATAATACTTTTAATGTACTGTTGGATCCTATTAGATAGGATCTCGTTGAGAATTTTGGCATCCTATTCATCAGGGATATTGGTCTGAAATTTTTTTTTTGATGGGGTCTTTGCCTGGTTTTAGGATCAAGGTAATGCTGGCCTCATAGAAAGAGTCTGGAAGTTTTCCTTCTGTTTCCATTTTTTTGAAACCACTTCAGGAGAAAGGTATTCTTCTTTGAATGTTTGCTGAATTCCCCAGGGAGTCCATCAGGCCTTGAACTGTTGGCCCAGCAATTGCACTATTGGGTATTTACCCCAAAGATACAGATGTAGTGAAAAGAAAGGCCATATGTACCCCAATGTTCATAGCAGCAACAGCCAAACTGTGCAAAAAAAGCCAAGATGTCCTTCAACAGACAAATGGATAAAGAAGATATGGTCCATATACACAATGGAATATTACTCAGCTATCAGGATGAATACCCAACTTTTGCATCAATGTGGATGGGACTAGAGGAGATTATGGTGAGTGAAATAAGTCAAGCAGAGAAAGTCAATTATCATATAATTTCACTTGTGGAACATAAGGAATAGCATGGAGGACATTAGGAGAAGGAAGGGAAAAATGAAGGGGAAGAAATAAGATTTGGAGATGAACCATGAGAGACTGTGGACTCTGGGTAACAGGGTTTTAGAAGGGAGAAGGGTGAGTGGATGGATGAGCCCTGGTGGTGGGTATTAAGGAGGACACAAATTGCAGGGAGAACTGGGTGTTACATGCAAAGGGTGAATCGTGGAACAATATATCAAAAACTAATGATGTACTGTATGGTGACTAACATAACATAATAAAATCGGTTGTCTTACTGAATTCTAAGACTTCTTTGTAAATTCTGGATGCAAGTCCTTTATCAGTTCACTTTCTCTCACTATGTAGCTTAACGTTGAAATTTTATAATAGTCTCACGAGAAGTTTTTAATGAGATTTATCAAGTTTTCTCATTCATCCTTTCTACAGTATAGATCTTTGAATAACCCATGTTTATAAAGGTTTTCTCCCATGTTTTCTTATAAAAGTTTCAGATCTCTAGTTTCACATGTAAGTCTATGGTGTATTCTTAGTAACTTCATAAATAAGGTGCAAAGGATGAAGGTTCGTATATCTTAACATATGGTTATTTGATTATTTCAGTATAATTTGTTCAAAGACTGCCCTTCCTCCATTGAATTACCTTGGTACCTTTATCAAAAGTGAACTGATAGTATGTGTGGGACTAGTTATGGATTCTCTGTTGCAATGAGTTGCATATTTATTTCCATGCTAATAACAACCTGTCTCGATTGCTGTAATTTTAGAGTAAGCCCTGAAATTAGGTAGTATGAGTCTTCCAACTTCATTCTTTTTCAAAAGAACCACCATATGGAGCTCGGTTGATTGTTGCTGCTTTCCATCCCTTAGCCACGATGTCCTGATAAACACAATTGACCAAACCTTAGGCGATCATTTAGCGCTGAGGCTCTGGCCAACAAATGGCCCATCTTCACATTTATCACCATCTATTGGACCATTGACTAAAAATTGTCCCCTCTAGGATAAAGGACTCTGGGAATCTCTTGCCCCAGATACCCAAAATTTAATTCCATTTCCACATGTTTCTACATAGTCTAAAGCCCTAAGTCATGGCCTTGCCAGGACACTCCTTTTCATCTTCAGAATTCCAGAAGTTACTGATAGTTACCAAGGCACACATTGCACTTCCCCAAATAGGCATTGCTAGCTCTAGGAAAAGGCATTGATAAAACTTCCATATTTCTCATAGGTCCGAGATAGTTTAATTAAGAGACCTACGGTGACCCCAAATAATGCCTTTTAGAATTGCAGCCCAGCAAATGGACCCCTAAATGGGTCTACATCTTGTCCCACATCTTAATTTCTCTTAATTCAAGACTCCTTGGCAGACTCACACCAACATAAAAGAATATTTTTCATTGCCCTTTCCTATATTTAATGTTAGGTCTTCTATGTATTTTAAGACTCATTATGTATGAGTCCCTTTAATAAGGTCTGGTTCTGTCTTCATAAATTGATCTTGCCCCATTCCATGAGGGCTAGAAACCAGATGGAAGGTGCTGTCCTGGGACCCATTTGAGCCTAAACTTAGACCACCCCCCAAAACTTTCCTGAATATTCATGTTACAAGGGATGGATTATCTGTTCTCCCTCTGATCCTCTTTGGGAAATTTGTGTTCCAGGTCCATCCCCATAGACCGTGTGGATTGCCAGAAGGGGAGACATAAAACTTCACTCAGTAAATACTACTCTTGGACATAATAAAATCAATACTGTACTAGTTTTGTAGGGCTAGGATTAGCAAATTATCACAGACTGGGTAGCTTAAACAACAGAAACTTATTTTCTCTAGAGGCTGGAAGTCCAAGATCAAGGTGTGGGCAGGTTTGCTGCCTCTAGACTTGGAGATGGTGCCTTCTTGCTGTGTCCTCACATTGTCTTCTCTTTGTGCTGAGCACACTTGGTGTCTCTGTGTGTGTCCAAGTTTCCCCCTCTTATAAGGGCACCTGTCAGATTGGATTAAGGTCCAACCCCAAAGACTTCATTTTAACTTCATCACCTCTTTAAAAACCTTATTTGCAAATATAGTCAAATTCTGAGGTACTGGTGTCAGGACTTCAAAATATGAATTTGTTTGATTGGGTGGACACAATGCAGCCCATAGCAATGTCATATCCCATAATGATGAAATCAGACATGGTAATAATCATGGCAAGGAATCTCAACATCCTACAACAAAGCCTATCCAGTGCAGTTACACACCGTTCTGTTGACTCTCGGTCTGGTTACTGTTGATTTGGATGCATTCATTGGTTTGCAACCAGGAGGCTCAAACCCTCCATATAAACCAGTTTCAACCAGACATGGTAAATGCTGAAGCTTACACACTGTCAAGTTTGGTTAACACAAGCCCTACAATCTAAATACCTTGACTATCACTAACCAATCCAACAATTGAGGTAAAGAGCCCTGAGTAATTGGCCAGATTAGAAGGCTTGTCTATGGGTTAATGATGGATATTTCAGTTGGCAAGCAACCTGATTACCCTATGAGCAACATACACTCAAATTAGGCTATATGATTTGGAACATATTTACAACAGGACTCCTTCCCATTGGTCACACACAAATACCACTAATTTTTACATATACTTTATCAAACTGTCAGTTTATACTCTCCCAGAACATAACAGTCAGACCTGGCACCTTAACCCCAAAAATTCACCAAGATGTTTCTGCCTTTATCTTTCTGATGGCAATTGTTCCTGATCTGTTGACTTTACCATACCTCGATTACTCCATCATTAGTACACTGGATTTTAAAATAGTAGGGGACTGTGTCCTCTGTAAATAGCCGTTTTTCTTTCTACTCTGTGCACCTATTTTTCTACTAACTTGGACCTCCTGTCCAATATTGAATGGAAGTGGTGAAACTGGACATCTTTGCCTTGATCTCAATCTTAGCATATTCATTCTTTCAATATTCAGTATGACATTAGCTGTAGAGGCTTTTTTTTTTTAAGATTTTATTTGAGAGAGCATGAACGAGAGAGAGCATGAGCAAGGGAAGGAGCAGAAGGAGAGGGAGAAGCAGACTCCACACTGAGCAGGGAGCCAGACACAGGGCTTGATCCTGGAACTCCAGGATTATGACCTGAACCAAAGGTATCGGCTTAACCGACTAAACCACCCCGGTGTCCCAGTTGTAAAGTTGTTATAGATCCCTTTTGTCAGAGGGGCATTCCTTTCTATTCATGGTTAATTGAGAATATTAATCATTAATGGGTATTGAATTTTATAGCCATAAAATGGCCATGTCATTCTCTTTAGTCTCTTATTAATGTGAACTATATTGATATAATTTTAAGTGTCAAACCAACATTGCATTCCCTGAATGATCCCCATTTGGTCATGAATTTATCATTTGTAAATATTCCTGGATATGATTTCCTTCTGTTTTTATGTAACTTTCATGTTTATTTGTGAGCTATATCCGTCTGTAGTTTGATTTTTCCCTCCCCCACCCCATGTAGTATTTGTTACTCTCTGTGACTTATTTATTCCATAAATGGAATCCTGTATTCCCACTCTCTCCACTCTGGCAACCATCCACTTCCTCTTCTCTGGAATTTGAGTCTGTTTCTGCTGCTTGTTCTTTTTTAATTCCACATATATGTGTAATCATATGGCATTTGTCTTTCTCTGACTTATTTCACTTAGCATAATATCCTCTAGGTCCATCTATGCTATTGCAAATGGCAATATCTCATTCTTCTTTTTAAGATTTACCCAAAAAAGAGGTAATCAAGTCAAAAAATGGGCAGAAGAAACTAACAGACACTTCTCCAAAGAAGACATACAAATGGCCAACAGACACATGAAAAAATGTTCATCATCACTAGCCATCAGGGAATTCTGATTTGAATTAAACCACATTGAGATACCACCTTACACCAGTTAGAATGGCAAAATTGACAAGGCACTAAACAACAAATGTTAGTGAGGATGTGAAGAAAGGGGAACCCTCTTACACTGTTGGTGGGAATGCAAATTGGTACAGCCACTTTGGAAAACATTGTGGAGATTTCTCAAAAAATTAAAAATAGAGCTACCCTATGACCTGGCAATTGCACTACTGGGTATTTACCCCAAAGATACAGATGTAGTGAAAAGAAAAGGCCATATGCACCCCATTCTTCATAGCAGCAATGTCCATGATAGCCAAACTGTGGAAGGAGCCGAGATGCCCTTCAGCAGACAAATGGGTAAAGAAGATGTGGTCCATATATACAATGGAATATTACTCAGCCATCAGAAAGGGCAAATACCCAACTTTTGCATCAACCTGGATGAGACTGGAGGAGATTATGCTGAGTGAAATAAGTCAAGCAGAGAAAGTCAATTATCATATGGTTTCACTTGTGGAACATAAATAATAATATGGAGGACATTAGAAGTAAGGGAAAAATGAAGGTGGGGAAATCGGGGAGACAAACCATGAGAGACTGTGGACTCTGGAAAAACTGAGGGTTTTAGAGGGGAGGGGGGGATGGGTGAGCCTGGTGATGGGTATTAAGGAGGGCATGTATTGCATGGAGCACTGGGTGTTATACATAAACAATCTTGAAACACTACATCAAAAAATATGTGTGGTGCCTAACATAACAATAAAAAGATATTTTTTATTATGTTCAATTAGCCATCATTAGTTTTTAATGTAGTGTTGAACAATTCATTAGTTGCTTTTTATTTATTAGTACTATTGGTAGGTGGGGAGGGACAGGGAGAGAGAGAAGCAGAGTCCCCACTGAGCAGGGAGCCCAATGCAGGACTCGATCCTAGGACCCTGAGATCATGACCTGAGCCGAAGGCAGATGCTTAACTGACTGAGCCACCCAGGCACCCCTATTTCATTCTTTCTGTGCTTAGTAATATTCCATTTTAAATATATACTCCATTCCAAATGTAAATATTCCATTTATATGTAAAAATACTATATGCGTTTATGTGTACATAAGTATGAAATACACCACATACATACCACATTTTCTTTATCCATTCATCTATGAATGGACACTTGGGTTGTTTCCACATCTTAGCTGTTGTAAAGTTGCTGTGAACGTAAGGGTGCATATAACTTTTTGAATTAGAATTTTCATTTCTTTGAATACTCAGTAGTTACTGGATCATATGGTATTTCTATTCTTAATTTTTTGAGGAACCTTCATACCATTTCCTACAATGGCTGCACCAATTTACATTCCCACCAGCAGTGCCTAAGGATTCCTTTTTCTTCACATCTTTGCCAACACTTATTTCTTTTTGATAATAGCTGTTCTGATAGGTGTAAGGTGATACCTCATGGTTTGTTTGTTTTTTGGAATGTGTGCTTTCATTACATATTTTTTTTTAAAATATTTTATTTATTTATTTGACACAGAGAGAGAGAGATTACAAGCAGGCAGAGAGACAGGGAGAGGAGGAAGCAGGCTCCCTGCTGAGCAGAGAGCCCGATGCGGGCCTCGATCCCAGGACGCTGAGATCATGACCTGAGCTGAAAGCAGAGGCTTTAACCCACTGAGCCACCCAGGCGCCCTCATTACATATTTTTTGAGGTGACCATTTTGACATATATATTGGGTTGCCACTAAAGACAGGAAAAAATACATTTGTATTTCTAGTATAGGCAAAATTTATGGAGATCATCTTCTTAAAATGATTACTTGTCTTTATTCAAAAGTTTTCTCTCAAAAGAACTCATGGCTTGAAATAAACTTTTAAAAAGTCAGATTTATACTATACAAATGAAGTAGGATTTAACCCTATCTTTTGGAACACATTACACTGAATGTGGGAGAGGTTACCACTGTCCTAGTGTAGGAGACAGAGGATGACTCAGCATTGTAGTCATGTGGTAAGTGATCTTAGAGTCCCAAATAAGACAGGAGAATTAGGGTTTCAGAGGTAACCTCTCCATTGACTGTAGAACTTGATATACTTGTGTGCCATAAACCTAACTAATCTTTTCACTACATCTGTATCTTTGGGGTAAATACCCAGTAGTGCAATTGCTGAATCATAGGGTAGTTCTATTTTTAACTTTTTGAGGAATCTCCACACTGTTTTCCAAAGCGGCTGCACCAACTTGCATTCCCACCAACACTGAAAGATGATTCCCCTTTCTCCACATCCTCTCCAACACTTGTTTCCTGTCTTGTTGATTTTGGCCATTCTACCTGTGTAAGATGGTATCTCAATGTGGTTTTGATTTGAGTTTCCCTGATAGCTAGTGATGATGAAGATTTTTTCATGTGTCTGTTGGCCATTTATATGTCGTCTTTGGAGAAGTGCCTGTACATTTCTTCTGCCCACTTTTTGACATGATTATCTATTTTTTGGGCGTTGAGCTTGAGAAGTTCTTTATAGATCTTGGATATCAGCCCTTTGTCTGTAGTGTCATTTGAGAATATCTTCTCCCATTCCGTGGGTTGCCTCTGTTTTGTTGACTGTTTCCTTTGCTGTGCACAAGCTTTTTATTTTGATGAAGTCCCAAAAGTTCATTTTTGCTTTTGTTTCCTTTGCCTTTGGAGACGTGTCTTTTTTTTTAAGATTTTATTTATTTATATGACACACACAGAGAGATCACAAGTAGGCGAAGAGGCAGGCAGAGAGAGAGGAGGAAGCAGGCTCCCTGCTGAGCAGAGATCCTGATGCGGGCCTCGATCCCAGGACCCTGAGATCATGACCTGAGCCGAAGGCAGAGGCTCTAACCCACTGAGCCACCCAGGTGCCCTGGAGATGTGTCTTGAAAGAAGTTGCTGTGGCCGATGTCAAAGAGGTTACTGCCTGTGTTTTCCTCTAGGATTTTGATAGATTCCTGCCTCGCGTTGAGGTCTTTCATCCATTTCAAGTTTATCTTTGTGTATGGTGTGAGAGAATGGTCAAGTTTCATGCTATTACATAGCTGTCCAATTTTCCCAGCACCATTTATTGAAGAGACTGTCTTTTTTCCACTGGATATTTTCCCCTGGTTTGTCGAAGATTATTTGACCATAAAGTTGAGGGTCCATATCTGGACTCTCCACTCTGTTCCATTGGTCTATGTGTCTGTTTTTGTGCCAGTACCATGCTGTCTTGGTGATTACAGCTTTGTGGTAAAGTTTGAAATCAGGCAACGTGATGCCCCCAGCTTTGTTTTTATTTTTCAACATTTCCTTAGCGATTCAGGGTCTTTTCTGGTTCCATACAAATTTTAGGATTCTTTGTTCCAGCATGTTGAAAAATGCCAGTTGAATTTTGATCATAATGGCACTGAAAGTATAGATTGCTCTGGGCAGTATAGACATTTTAACAATGTTTATTCTTTTTTTTTTAAGATTTATTTATTTATTTATTTGACACAGAGAGATTACAAGTAGGCAGAGAGACAGGGAGAGGAGGAAGCAGGCTCCCTGCTGAGCAGAGAGCCCGATGCGGGCCTCGATCCCAGGACGCTGATATCATGACCTGAGCCAAAAGCAGAGGCTTTAACCCACTGAGCCACCCAGGCGCCCAACAATGTTTATTCTTCCAGTCCACAAGCATGGAATGCTTTTCCATCTTTTTGTATCTTCTTCAGTTTCTTTCATGAATGTTCTGTAGTTCCTCAAGTACAGATCCTTTACCTCTTTGGTTAGGTTTATTCCAAGGTATCTTATTGTTCTTGGTGCTATCATAAATGCAATCGATTCTCTAATTTCCCTTTCTATATTTTCATTGCTAGTGTATAAGAAAGCAGCTGATTTCTATGGATTGATTTTTGTATCCTGCTACATTACTGAGTTGCTGTATGAATTCTAGTAATTTGAGGGTAGAGTCTTTTGGGTTTTCCATATAAAGTATCATGCCATCTGTGAAGAGAGTTTGACAACTTCTTTGCCAATTTGAATACCTTTTATTTCTTTTTGTTGTGTGATTGATGTTGCTAGGACTTCTAGTACTATGTTGAACAATAGTGGTGAGAGTGGGCATCCTTGTCGTGTTCCTGATCTCAGTGGGAAGGCTGTCAGTTTTTCCCCATTGAGAATGATATTTGCTGTGGATTTTTCATAGATAGATTTTGAGGTTGAGGAATGTTCCCTCTATCCCTATACTTTGAAGAGTTTTAATCAGGAATGGATGCTGTGTTTTGTCAAATGCTTTTTCTGCATCAATTGAGAGGACCATGTGGTTCTTCTCTCTTATTGATTTGTTCTATAACATTGATTGATTTGCAAAGGTTGAACCACCCTTGCATCCCAGGGATAAATCCCACCTGATCATGGTGGATAATCTTTTTAATGTACTGTTGGATCCTATTAGCTAGGATCTTGTTGAGAATCTTGGCATCCATATTCATCAGCAATATTGGTCTGAAATTCTCCTTTTTGATGGGGCTGTTGCCTGGTTTGGGGATCAAGGTAATGCTGGCTTCATAAAAAGAGTCTGGAAGTTTTCCCTCTGTTTCTATTTTTTGAAACAGCTTCAGGAGAATAAGTATTATCTCTTCTTTGAATGTCTGGTAGAATTCCTCAGGGAATCTGTCAGGTCTTGGACTCTTGTTTTTGGGAGGTTTTTGATCACTGCTTCAATCTCATTGCTAGATATTGGTCTATTCAGGCTGTCAATTTCTTCCTGTTTCAGTCTTGGAAGTTTATAGGTTTCCAGAAATGTATCCATTTCTTCTAGGTTGCTTAACTCATTGGCATATAGCTGTTGATAATAGTTTCTAATGATTATTTCTATTTCCTTGATGTTAGTCGTGATCTCTCCCCTTTCATTCATAATTTTATTAATTTGAGTCCTCTCTTTTCTTGTGGATTAGTTTGGCCAGTGGTTTATTGATCTTATTAATTCTTTCAAAGAACCAGCTTCTAGTTTCACTGATGTGTTTTACTGTATCTCTAGTTTCTTTTTTTTTAAGATTTTATTTATTTATTTGACACAGAGATTAGATCACAAGTAGGCAGAGAGGCAGGCAGAGAGAGAGAGGAGGAAGCAGGCTCCCGATCCCAGGACCCTGAGATCATGACCTGAGCCGAAGGCAGAGGCTTTAACCCACTGAGCCACCCAGGCGCCCTGTATCTCTAGTTTCTAACTCATTGATCTCTGCTCTAATCTTAATTATTTCCCTTCTTGTGCGTGGGGTTGGCTTAATTTGTTGTTGATTTTCTAGGTTGGCTTAATTTGTTGTTGATTTTCTAGTTCCTTAAGGTGTAAAGAGAGTTGGTGTATTCGGGATCTTTCAATTTTTTGAGTGAGGCTTAGATGGCTATGTATTTCCTCCTTAGAACCGCCTTTGCTGTATCCCATAAGTTTTGGATTGATGTGTCTTCATTCTTATTGGTTTCCATGAATTGTTTAAGTTCTTCTTTGATTTCCTGGTTGATCCAAACATTCTTGAGGAGGATGGTCTTTAGCTTACAAGAGTTTGATTTCCTTCCAAACTTTTTCTTGTGGTTGAGTTACAGTTTCAAAGTATTGTGGTCTGAGAATATGCAGGGGATAACCTCAATCTTTTGGATCAGTTGAACCCTGATTTGTGACCGAGTATGTGGTCTATTCTGGAGAAAGTTCCATGTGCGCTTGAGAAGAATGAGTATTCTGTTGTTTTAGGGTGGAATGTTCTGTATCTATCTGTGAGGTCCATCTGATCCAAAATGTCATTAAAAGCTCTTGTTTCTTTGTTGATGTTCTGTTCAGATGATTTGTCCATTGCTGAGAGTGGCGTGTTAAGATCTCCTACAATTAATATATTCATATCAATATGACTCTTTATTTTGTTTAACAGTTGGCTTACATAGTTGGCTGCTTCCATGTTGGGGACATAGATATCTACAATTGTTAGATATTCTTGTTGGACAGACCCTTTACGAATGAAGTAGTGTCCTTCTATATTTCTCATTACAGTCTTTAGCTTAAAATCTAATTTATCTGATGTGAGAATTGCTACCCCAGCTTTCTTTTGAGGCCCATTGGCATGAAAGATGGTTTTCCATCCCTTCACTTTCAGTCTAGATATATCTTTAGGTTCAAAATGTGTCTCTTGTAGACAGCATATGGACAGTGCCCTGAATATGTCTTGCCAGCCCTTTTTGGCTTGCCAGGTTTCTGTGGACAGGTCCAATGTTATTCTGATGGTCCTTCCTCTATATGTAAGGAATCTGTTCTCCCTAGCTGCCCTTAAGACCTCCTGTCTAGGGGCGCCTGGGTGGCTCAATCGTTAAGCATCTGCCTTTGGCTCAGGTCATGATCCCAGGATCCTGGGATGGAGCCCCATGTTGGGCTCCCTGCTCCGCAGAAAGCCTGCTACTCCCTCCCCCTCTCCCCCTGCTTGTGTTCCCTCTCTCGCTGTGTCTCTCTCTGTCAAATAAATAAATAATGAAAAAAACCCTCCTGTCTGAATTTATGATTCGTGAATCTCACAATTAAGTGTCTGGGGGGATCTTTCTAAACTCACTGATCTTGGTGGGGAGGTGGGTTGTCCTCTCTGCCTCTAGAACATGAGCATTTGTTCCATTCCCCAGATTAGCAAAATTTTCATCCAGTATTTGATCAACCACCTCTTCAAGTCTTCTTTCTCCACCCCCTCAGGGATCCCAATAATTCTGACATAGAATGTTTCATGGTGTCATTTATTTCCCTAATCCTATTTTCATGGCTTCTAAGTTGTTTGTTCATGCCTCGTCCTGGTCCTGCTTCTCTATCAGCCTATCTTCTAGATTACTAATTTGATCTTCTGCCTCAGATATCCTAGCTGTTAGAGTATTTAGATTAGGTTGGATCTCCTTGATAGTATTTTTGACTTCCACCAGATCAGCTCTCATTTCCACCCTTAGAGATTCTATGTTGGCTGATCTGGTGGAAGTCAAAAATACTATCAAGGAGACAGGCAATGGACACTAATGGTCTTCTCCAGTCTAGCCATTGCCTGGGACAATTTTTACCCTGAATTCCATTTCTGACATATTGTTTATGTCCACATCCAGTAGTTCTGTGGCAGAGGTCAGAGTCTCTGAATTTTTCCTCTGCTGGGTGTTTCTCCTCCTAGTCATTTTGGTGAGAGGTGGTTGAGGGGATGAATAACTGAATATATTAATCATGATCCAGTCAAGGTGCCCCTTGGAAAGTTTCGGAGCAATCGGAGGTCACCACCAAAAAGAAAGAGAAAAGAAAAAAAGAGAAAAAGAGGGGGGAAAAAAAACCCAGCCAAAATGAGTCCCAATAGTAAGATTTGTAAGGTACATAAACCAAAAATGAACAAACAAAAAGACTGACAAAAGAGACAAGAAAGAAAAAAAGAAGAAATACCCAGCCAAAATGAACCCCAAGAATAAGATTTATATGCTACAAAAACAAAAGCTAATGCGCAGAAACACTGACAGAAAAATAAGATGGGAAGGTGGTTATAAACCCTTGATGTGGGCGAGGAAGGTTATTTCAGTACTTTCTAGATTTATCTTGTTATCTTTGTTAAAGGATTCAACTTTCCAGAGAGCAGGGAAATTAAAACTAGTTTATATATAGGGGTACTATTGAATAGGGAAAAAGGATTACTTTGAAGCCTTTATCTATCTATCTATCTATCTATCTATCTATCTATCTATCTATCTATCTGTCTATCTCTATGAAGAAAACAGGAAAAAGAAACCCAGGTATATGTATGACAAAAGTTCAAGTTAAAAAGTATGAGGGACGCCTGGGTGGCTCAGTTGGTTAAGCGGCTGCCTTCAGCTCAGGTCACGATCCTGGAGTCCCAAGATTGAGTCCCACATCGGGCTCCCAGCTCCATGGGGAGTCTGCTTCTCCCTCTGACCTTCTCCCCTCTCATGCTCTCTCTCTCTCAAATAAATAAAATATTTTTTAAAAAGTTATTATGAAATATGTATTAAATACCTAGTTTTAATGGTAAGTAGGTTAAAGTCATGAGAATGATTTTTTAAAAAATATCTATGAAATATACAGGTTTGGGGGCTATACTGGGAGCTTAATATACTGTTTTCGCCTGATGTTGGGGTTTTACAGTTTTATGGGGACCCTGTGGTTATTGTCCTCTTGTTCTTTTGGCTTGTCTTCTGGGGAGGGGCCTGCCGCGTTGTTTTTTCAGTCAGTCTTGCTGGGGCTGAGTCGCCCTGCCCGCTCTCAAGGGGCCGGGCTCTGAGGAAGCTGCTGCGTCAGGGTTTTGTTCTCTGGAGGTTTTTGTTCGTGGGCGGCTTTTTGAGGCTTTTCACAGGGCTAGTGGAGAAAAACAACAACAACAACAAACTCTGCCCCCAGTCCTTTGCCTCAGAGAGAAGCCTCAAGTGTGTTCCACCCTGGCTGGTCCAGAACACATGGACTCCCCCTCTGCAGTCTCCGCTGAGCATCGCAACCTCCCCCAGGCAGTGCACACTCCCAGCCACCGTCTCAGTGGTCGCCAGAGGCCCCCGCTGTCTCTGGACCCCTGTGCCACCAAGACTGCAAGCGATATTGGTTCCCAGGGGCCGGTCCTGGCGGCTGTCGGGGCTGCTGTCTGGGGTCCACGGCCCGGCAGCAGCGCACGTCGCCGATGGCTGCGGATTCAGAGGCCGCCGGCCTGCGCCCACGACAAGTTCTCTCCAGCGCGGGCGGGGGTGCGCTCGGCCCAGGCAGCGGAGAGCCGCAGGCCCAGGGACCACGGACTGGGGCCCCCGCCGGGCTCTCTCAGGCACGGGTGGTCGCCGGCTGTGACCATCCTGGGACCGTGGGGTTAGAACTGTGCCCGTGGCCGCCCAATTCCACCAGTTGCCCCTTAAAACCTTTTGCTCTTTATGAGTGCTTTTAAGCAGACTCCAGAGCGGAGGGGTGCGGAGGGATGGTTGAGCCTGGTGGTGGGTATTAAGGGCATGTATTGCATGGAGCACTGGGTGTTATATGTAAACAGTGAATCTTGTAACACTGCATCAAAAACTAATGATGTACTGTATGGCGACTAACATAACATAATGAAAACAGAGAAAGAAAGGAAAAGAAAGAAATGAAGCTGATTGCTGTGCATAGATTTTGTATCTTGCCACATTGCTGAATTGCTCTGAGTTCTATCTTTTTAGGGTGGAGTCTTTTGGGTTTTCCACACAAAGTATCCTGTCCTCTGTGAAGAGAGAGTTTGACTTCTTTGACAAGTTGAGTGCCTTTTATTTCTTTTTGTTGTATGACTGCTAAGACTTCTAATACTATGTTGGACAATAGTGGTGAGAGTAGGCATCCCTGCCATGTCCCTGACTGTAAGGGAAAAGCTCTTGGCTTTTCCCCAGTGAGAACAATATTCACTGTGGGGTTTTCATAGATGGCTTTTATGATACTGAGGTGTGTTCCCGCTATCCCTATACTTTAAGAGTTTTAATCAAGAAAGGATTGAGTATTTTGGCATCCATATTCATCAGGGATACTGGTTTGTAATTCTCTTTTTTGACGGGGTCTTTGCCTGGTTTTGAGATCAAGGTAATGCTGAACTCATAGAACAAATTTGGCATTTCCTTCCATTTCTGTTTTTTGAAACAGATTCAGTAGAATAGGTATTATTTCTTATTTTTAAAAAATTATTTCTTCTTTAAATGTTTGGTAGAATTCCCATTGGGAATCCATCTGGCCCTGGACTTGAGGTTTTTGATTACTGCTTCAATTTCCTTGCTGGTTATTGATCTGTTCAGATTTTCTATATCTTCATGTTTCAGTCTTGGTAGTTTATAAGTTTCCAGGAATGCATCCATTTTTTCCAGAGTGCCTAATTTGTTGACATGTAGTTGCTCATAATATGTCCTCTTTTTTTTAAGAATTACATTCATATTTTAAAAATTATTTTTATTATGTTAGTCACCATACAGTACATCATTAGTTTTTGTTGTAGCATTCCAAGATTCATTGTTTACATATAATGGTGCTCCATGCAATACGTTCCCTCCTTAATACCCAATTGTCTGTATTTCCTTGGTAGTGGTTGTGATCTCTCCCCTTTCATTCATGATTTTATTAACAATATTTATTCTTCCAATCCATAAGCATAGAATGTCTTTCCATTTTTTGTCCTCTTCAATTTCTTTCATCAATGTTTTACAGTTTTTGGAGTACAGGTCTTTTACCTCTTTGGTTAGGTTTATTTCTAGGCATGTTATGGTTTGTGGTACAACCTAACCTTATACCTAAAGGAGCTAGAAAAAGAACAAATGAAACCTAAAGCCCGCAGAAGGAAGGAAGTGATAAAGATTGGAACAGAAATAAGTGATATAGAAACTTAAATAATAGATCAATGAAACCAGGAGCTTGTTCTTCGAAAAATTAATAAAATTGTTAAACCCTAGCCAGATGATTAATCAAAAAGAGAGAAGACTCAAATAAAATCACAAAAGAGAGAGGAGAAATAACAACCAGCACCACAGAAATACAATTAGAAGAGAACATTATGAAAAACTGAGTTCTCGATATGTAACTTCTTTGAAACCCTGCAGGTTATCACTTTTCTCTTTTTAATAAGTTTTATATTAAACATAATTTTTGTTTCTCTTCTAAAGTAGAAAGGACAAGTATCATTAGCCACAGTTTTCAGATGAAAAAAACTGTTGCTTACTAAGACTTAGAGACCAGGGGGTTAAGGAAATAAAGTAAAAGAAAAAGTATATGCCAACAAAATGGACTATCTAGAAGAAATGGTTAAATTCCTAGAAATACATAAATTACCAAAACTGAAACAGGAAGAAATAGAAACCTTTTTTTTAAAGATTTTATTTATTCAACACAAAGAGATCACAAGTAGGCAGAGAGGCAGACAGAGAGAGAGGGAAGCAGGTTCCCCGCTGAGCAGAGATCCCGATGTGGGGCTTGATACTAGGGTCCTGAGATCATGACCTGAGCTGAAGGCAGAGGCTTAGCCCACTGAGCCACCCAAGTGCCCCAAGAAATAGAAAACGTGAACAGACTGATAACCAGCAAAGAAATGGAATCAGTAATAAAAAAAAATCTCCCAACAAACAAAAGTCCAGGGCCAGATGGCTTCAAAGGGGAATTCTACCAAACATTTAAAGAAGAGCTAATACCTGTTACTTTCAAACTATTTAAAAAAATAGAAATGGAAGGAAAACTTAAATTCATTCTATGAGGCCAGCGTTACCCTGGTACCAAAACCAGATAAAGACCTCACTAAAAAAAGAGACCTACAGGCTAATATCCCTGATGAACAGGGATGTAAAAATTCTCAAAAAAATACTAGCAGACCAAATTTAATAGTATATTTAAATTATTCACCATGACCAAATGGGATTTCACCAGGTTGAACCTGGTGGTTCAGTATTTGCAAATCAATCAACATGAAGCACCACATTAATAAAAGAGAGGATAAGAACTATATGATCCTTTCATTAGGTACAGAAAAAGCACTTGACAAAGTACAGCATCTTCTTGATAAAAACCCTCAACAAAGTAGGGATAGAGAGAATATAACTCAACACCATAAAGAGCATGTATGAAAACCCCACAGCTAACATCATCTGAAGTAGGGAAAAACTGAAAGCTTTTCCTCTGTGGTCAGGAACAAGACAGGGATGTCCATTCTCACCACTGTTACTTAACATAGTACTGGAATCCTAGCCTCAGCAATCAGACAACAAAAAGATAAAATCATCCAAATCAGCAAGGAAGCAGTCAAACTTACACTGTTCACAGATGACATGATACCCATGATTTCTGCCCATGTAGAAAACCCAAAAAAGTCCACCAAAAAGTTGCTAGAACTGTCACACAAATTCCATGAAGTCACTGGATACAAAATCAACATACAGACATCTGTTGCATTTCTCTATAACAGTAATGAAGCAGCTGAAAGAGAATCCCATTTACAATAGTACAAAAACCATTTGTTTTGTTTGTTAAATTCCACGTAGGAGTGAAATCAGATTATTTTTCTTTCTCTGACTGACTTATTTCATTTAGCCTCATACTCTATAGAGCCATCCATTTTTTATAAATGTTAAGCTTTCCTTCTTTTTCATGGCTAAATAATATTCCATTGTACATGTGTACATATATACACCACATCTTCTTTATCCATTCATTAATCAACGGACCTTGGACTGCTTCCATAATTTAGCGATTGTATATAATGCTGCAGTAAACACAGAGGTGTATAGATCTTTTTGAATTACTGTTTTTGTATTCTTCAGGTAAATATCCAGTAGTGGAATTATTGGATCATATGGTAGTTCTATTTTTAATTTTTTGATGTTTTCACTCTGTCTTTTGATTGGAGCATTTAGTCCATTTACATTCAAA
The DNA here is from genome assembly GCA_002007465.1 of Ailurus styani. Lineage (NCBI taxonomy): Eukaryota > Metazoa > Chordata > Mammalia > Carnivora > Ailuridae > Ailurus > Ailurus styani. The sequence continues at coordinate 1,179,162 of LNAC01000268.1, forward strand.
GTAACTATTGATGGCCGTGTACTAATTTCCAGTTTGTTACTTGTTTTGTGGCTGTTTTCTCTCCTTTTTTTTTTCTCTTGCTGTCTTCTCTCAGTTCATTAGCCTTGTTTATTGATATACATGACTTTTTATTGTTTGCATATCTGCTACTGGTTTTTGATTCATGGTTACCATTCTGTTTGTATATAATATTTTCTACATATTAACAGTCTGTATTAAGTTGATGGTCGCTTATGTTTGAACTCCTTCTTTACTCCCCTTGTCCCTCCATCTTAGGTGTATGGTGTCATACTTTGTGAGTCCCTTGCCTGATTTTTATAGACACACTTTTTCTCCTTCTGTGATTCCTGATTTTCTTACTCCTGTTTATGGTCTTTCCTTTCCACTCAATAGTCCCCTTTAACATTTCTTATTGGGCTGGCTTAGTGGCCATGAACTCCTTTAGCTTTTGTTTGTAGGGGAAAGAAAACTATCTCTCCTCCTATTCTGTATGATAGCTTTGCTGAATATTCTTAGTTGCAAGGTTTTTTTTTTCCTTTTAGTACTTTGAATATAGCATGCCATTCTCTTCTGGACCACAAAATTTCTGCTGAAAAATCATCTGAATACCTTCTGGGGTTTCCCCTGTATGTAACTATTTTTCTTTTCTTCTGTTTTTAAAATTCTCTCTTTATCACTACTTTTTGCCATTTTTATTACTATATGTCTTGATGTGAACTTCCTTGGGTTGATTTTGTTGGGGGGGGGTGTCCTGGATCTGGATCTGGATTTCTGTTTCCTTCCCCAGATTTAGAGTTTCAGCTATTACCTCTTCAAATAAATTTTCTGCCCCCTTTTTCCCTTCTGGAATCCCAATAATGTGAATTTTATTAGGCTTGATGGTATCACTGAGTTCTGTTAATCTATTTTCATTATTATTTTTTTCTCTCTCATGTTCAGCTTGATTGCTTTCCATTGCTCCATCTTCCAGGTTGCTGATCCATTCTTCTGTATCCTCAAGTCTACTATTCATTCTGTCTATTGTATTTTTTTTTATTTTTTATAAAGATTTTATTTATTTGCCAGAGAGAGAGAAAGAGAGAGAAACAGGCTCCCTGTTGAGCAAGGAACCAATGCAGGACTCAATCCCAGGACCCTGGGATCATGATCCGAACCCAGGGCAGGTGCTTAAGCATCTGAGCCACCTAGGTGCCCTATCTAGTGTATTTTTAATTTCTGTTATTAAGGTTTTCATCTCTGATTGGTTCTTTTTTATGTTTTCTATCTGTGTTAAGGGTCTCACTGAGGTCCTCCTCTCTTTATTCAAGTCCAGTGAGTATCTTTATGACCATTACTTTAATTCTCTATCATGTATATTACTTATCTTTGTTTTGTTTAGCTCTCTTTTTTTGATTTTTGTCCTCTTCTTTCATTTGGGACATATTCCTGTGTTTCCTCATTTTGCCTAATCCTGTGTCTATTTCTATGTGTTAGGAAAGTCAGTTATGTTTCCTGCTCTTGAAAGTGGTATCCCCATGAAGAAGAGATAATGTAGTACCCTGCGGTGCAATGTCCTCTGTTCGTCAGAACCTGGCACTTTGAGGTATCTCCTATGTGTGTTATATGCACTCTGCAGCTGTAGCTGAGATGCTTTGGCTTCAGGCATCTGCAGTGGTTCTCTTTGCCTGTTGAGGGCAGGGTTGTTAGTGGGCCAGTCTGGGGCTGCCTTGGGCTTAAACTGAGGCAGACCAGGCATTTTTCAGACCTGCAGTAGCACTGAACTGCAGGCACTCTCCTTGTGTTATTCCTGGAGAAGCTTTCATTGGTGGGTAGGCCCTATAGTTAGACACAGTGTCTGCTCCCAAGCCCACTGCTGGGGCTGCAGTCCAACTGGTGTGTGTGGTTGTCTTTCCCTTTCTCTTGGGCAGGAGTCACTTTGGAGTGGTGGTGGCCTTTGTCAGGGATGCTTGAACACTGACAGGCTTGTGGCACTGCTTTGGATAGGATCTGGTCAAGAGCATATTGGAGGGGGCAGGTCTTCAGGAGGATATGGGGGCAGAATGCATGATTCTAGCAAGGTCATCACTGGTTGGCTAAAGAGGGGGCTTTCAGACACCCAAAATTCCTGCTTAGGCCAGGGCAGGTCCACAGGAGAAGGTGTGGCATTTTTCATACTGAGGCTTCTATGCTGTATCTCTGTAGGGCTGTTTGTTATGCTGTCTCTTTAGGGGTGTGGACTCAGTTTCCTATTGCCCTCCAAGTTCTTGCAGAGCCACCTGCTAATTTTTAAAGTCCCAGTTGTTCAGCTCCACTGATAGTAAAAACTCACGAAATTCGGCTCCTCTGTTTTTTTAAGCCAAATGTTATAGAAATTTGTCTCCTCTGTATGGGTTCCCCATGCCTGGGTGCCTGGATTGGGGTCTGGTTTTCTACCCCCTCTGCATCTATGGTGTGTCCTCACCCCCGCCCCGGCTGTTTCACATTTAGGTCCATTTAGCTTCTGTGTCTCTGCCCTTCCTATCCTCTTTGATGTGGCCTCTTTACATGTAGTTCTGGAGAGTCTGTTCTCCTAGTTTTTGGGTCATTTTTCTAGGGATATTTACACTGATGTGGGTTTTATCTAAGTGTACATGTGGGATGAGGTGAGCTTAGAGTCCTCCTCCTCGACTGTCAACCCCCTAGAACTTTTACTTGGTTATTTTTTGATAGTTTCTATTTCTTTTTTTAAAGATTTTATTTATTTATTTGACAGAGATCACAAGTAGGCAGAGAGAGAGGGGGAAGCAGGCTCCCTGCTGAGCAGAGAGCCCGATGCGGGGTGGATCCCAGGACCCTGAGATCATGACTTGAGCTGAAGACAGAGGCTTAACCCACTGAGCCACCCAGGTGCCCTGATAGTTTCTCTTTCTTATCTAAGGTTTCTTATTTTTTCCTTCATGATAAGGACATTTTCCTTTACATTTTAAGCATAATTTATAGTAGTTTTTAAAAAACCATTGTCTGATTCCCACATTGGATCATTTTGGCATTGATCTCTATTGATCTGTTTTCTCTTGAGAATAGGTCATGTTTTCTAGTTTTTGTTTTCTCAAATATCTAGTAATCTTAAATTACATCCTGGGCACTGGAATTAACATACTGAAGAAACTGGCTTTCATTATGTTCCTCCGGAGTATATTTTTTCCTTTTATTTTAAATTTTAAAAATTGAGGCACCTGGGTGGCTCAGTTAGTTAAGCGGCTGCCTTTGGTTCAGGTCATGATCCCAGGGTCCTGGGATCGAGCCCCACATCAGGCTCCCTGCTCAGCGGAGAGCCTGCTTGTCTCTTCCTTCTGCCTGCCTCTCTGCCTACTTGTGCTCACTCTCTCTCTGTCAAATGAACAAATAAAATATTTTTAAAAATTTAATTAACATATAATGTATTATTTGTTTCAGGGGTACAGGTCTGTGATTCATCAGTCTTACACAATTCACATCACTCACTATAGCACATACCCTCCCCAATGTCCATCACCCAGCCACCCCATCCCTCCCACTGCCCTCCCCTCAAGTAACCCTTAGTTTGTTTCTTGAGATTAAGAGTCTCACATGGTTTGTCTCCCTCTCTGATTTCAGCCTGTTTCATTTTCCCCTCCCTTCCCCTATGATCCTCTGTCTTGTTTAACAAATTCCTCATATCAGGGCACCTGGGTTGCTCAGTGGGTTAAGTCTCTGTCTTTGGGTCAGGTCATGATCTCAGGGTCCTGGGATCGAGTCCCACATCAGTCTCTCTGCTCAGCGGGGAGCCAGCTTCTCCCTCTCTCTCTGCCTGCCTCTCTGCCTACTTGTGATCTCTCTCTCTCTCTGTCAAGTAAATAAATAAAATCTTTAAAAAATTCCTCATATCAGTGAGATCATATGATAATGATCTTTCTCTGATTGACTTATTTCGCTTAGCATAGTAGCCTCTAGTTCCATCCATGTCATTGCAAATGGCAAGATTTTGTTTCTTTTGATGCTGCATAGTATTCCATTGTATATATATATACCACATCCTCTTTATCCATTCATCTGTTGGACATCTAGGCTCTTTCCATAGTTTGGCTATTGTGGACATTGCTGCTGTGAACATTGGGGTGCACGTGCCCCTTCAGATCACACATTTGGATCTTTAGGATAAATACCCAGTAGTGCAATTGCTGGGTTTTAGGGTAGTTCTATTTTCAGCTTTTTGAGGAAACTCCATACTGTTTTCCAGAGTGGCTGCACCATCTTGCATTCCCACCAACAGTGTAGGAGGGTTCCCCTTTCTCTGCATCCTCACCAACACCTGTTGTTTCCTGACTGGTTAGTTTTAGCCATTCTGACTGGTGTGAGGTGGTATCTCACTGTGGTTTTGATTTGTATTTCTCTGATGCCAAGTGATGTTGAGCACTTTTTCATGTGTCTGTTGCCCATTTGGATGTCTTCTTTGGAGAAATGTCTGTTCATGTCTTCTGCCCATTTCTTGATTGGGTTATTTGTTCTTTGGGTCTTGAGTTTGATAAGTTCTTTATAGATTTTGGATACTAGCCCTTTTTTCCCCTTAGTTTACATGTATCTTTTATTTCATTCATTCATTCATTCACTCATTCAAGCCCTTTATCTGATATGTCATTTGCAAATATCTTCTCCCATTCTGTCAGTTGTCTTTTGGTTTTGTTGACTGTTTCCTTTGCTGTGCAAAAGCTTTTGATCTTGATGAAGTCCCAATAGTTCATTTTTGCTCTTGCTTTCCTTGCTTTTGGGGATATTTCTAGGAAGAAGTTGCTGCTGCTGACGTCGAAGAGGTTGATGCCTGTGTTCTCCTCAAGGATTTTGATGGATTCCTGTCTCACATTTAGTTTGTTCATCCATTTTGAGTCTATTTTTGTGTGTGATGTAAGGAAATGCTCCAGTTTTATTTTTCTGCATGTGGCTGTCCAATTTCCCCAACACTATTTGTTGAAGAGATTCTTTTTTCCATTGGACAATTCTTTCCTGCTTTATCAAAGATTAGTTGACCACAGAGTTGAGGGTCCATTTCTGGGCTCTCTATTCTGTTCCATTGATCTGTGTGTATGTTTTTGTGCCAGTACCATACTGTCTTGATGGTTGCAGCTTTGTAATAGAGTTTGAAGTCTGGAATTGTGATACCACCAGCTTTGATTTTCTTTTTGAACATTCCTCTGGCTATTGGGGGTCTTTTCTGGTTCCATATAAATTCTAGGATTATTTGTTCCATTTCCTTGAAAAAAGTTGATGGTATTTTGATAGGGATTATATTAAATGTGTAGATTGCTCTAGGTAGCATAGACATTTTCACAATATTTGTTCTTCCAATCCATGAGTGTAGAACACTTTTCCATTTCTTTGTGTCTTCCTCGACTTCTTTCATAAGTATTCTGTAGTTTTCCGAGTACAGATTCTTTGCCTCTTTGTTTAGATTTTTTTCTAGGTATCTTATAGTTTTGGGTTCAACTGTAAATGGGATTGACTCCCTAATTTCTTTCTTCTGCCTTGTTGTTGGTATATAGAAATGCAACTGATTTCTGTGCATTGATTTTATATCCTGACACTTTACTGAGTTCCTGTATGAGTTCTAGCAGTTTTGGAGTGGAGTCTTTTGTGTTTTCCACATAAAGTATCATATCATCTGCAAAGAGTGAGAGTTTGACTTCTTTGCTGATTTGGATGCCTTTTATTTCTTTTTGTTGTCTGATTGGTGAAGTTAGGACTTCTAGTACTATTTTGAATAGCAGCAGTGATAGTGGACAACCCTGCCATGTTCCTGACCATACAGGAGAAGCTCAGTTTTTCCCTGTTGAGAATGATAATTGCTATGGGTTTTTCATAGATGGCTTTATTAAGTTTGAGGTATCTACCCTCTATCCCTACACTGTGAAGAGGTATGTGTGTATGTATGTATTTATCTTTTTCAGTGATCCAAGATTGATTGTTTATGCACCATACCCAGTGCTCCATGTAATACGTGCCTTCCTTGATACCCACCACCAGGCTCACCCCTTCCCCTCCCCCCCATAACCCTCAGCTTGTTCCTCAGAGTCCACAGTCTCTCATGGTTCATCTCCCCTTCCAATTTACCCCAATTCACTTTTCCTTCCCTTCCCTTAGAGTCTTCCATTTTATTCCTTATATTCCTCAAGTAAGTGAAACCATATGATAATTGACTTTCTCTGCTTGACTTATCTCACTCAGCATAATCTCCTCCAGACCCATCCATGTTGATACAAAAGTTGGGTATTCATCCTTTCTGATGGCTAATATTCCATTGTATATATGGACCACATCTTTATCCATTCGTCTGTTGAAGGGCATCTCGGCTCCTTCCACAGTTTGGCTATTGTGGACGTTGCTGCTATGAATATTGGGGTACATATGGCCCTTCTTTTCACTACATCTGTATCTTTGGGGTAAATACCCAGTAGTGCAATTGCCAGGTCATAGGGTAGCTCTATTTTTAATTTTTTGAGAAATCTCCACACTGTTTTCCAAAGTGGCTGCACCAACTTGCATTTCCACCAGCAGTGAAAGTGGGTTCCCCTTTCTCCACATCTTCTCCAACACTTGTTTCCTGTCTTGTTGATTTTTGGCCATTCTACCTGGTGTAAGATGGTATCTCAATGTGGTTTTGATTTGAGTTTCCCTGATGGCTAGTGATGAAGATTTTTTCATGTGTCTGTTGGCCGTTTGTATGTCTTCTTTGGAGAAGTGTGAAGAGCTTTGATCAAGAAATGATACTGTCCTTTGTCAAATGCTTTTTCTGCATCTATTGAGAGTATCATATAGTTCTTCTTTCTTTTATTAATGTATCATATTACATTGATTGATTTGTGGATATTGAACCAACCTTGCATCCTAGGAGTAAATCCCACTTGGTCATGGTGAATAATTCTTTTTTTTTTTTTTTTATAAAAGATTTTATTTATTCATTTGACAGAGAGAGAGATTACAAGTAGGCAGAGAGGCAGGCAGAGAGAGAGGAGAGAGG
>LNAC01000268.1:1186293-1278308 GCA_002007465.1 Ailurus styani
AATAATTCTTTAAATGTACTGCTGGATCCTATTGGCTGGTATTTTGGTGAGAATTTTTGCACACGTGTTCATCAGGGATATTGGTCTATAATTCTCCTTTTTGATGGGGTCTGTGTCTGGTTTTGGGATCAAGGTAATGCTGGGCTCATAAAATGAGTTCGGAAGTTTTCCTTCCATTTCTATTTTTTGGAACAGTTTCAGGAGAATAGGTATTAATTCTTCTTTAAATGTTTGGTAGAATTCCCCTGGGAAGCCATCTGGCCCTGGGCTTTTGTTTGTTGGGAGAGTTTTGATTACTGCTTCAATTTCCTTACTGGTTATGGGTCTGTTCAGGTTTTCTATTTCTTCCTGGTTCAGTTTTGGTAGTTTATGTGTCTCTAGGAATGCATCCATTTCTTCCAGATTGTCTAGTTTGATGGTGTATAGTTCATAATATGTTCTTATAATCATTTGTATTTTTTTGGTGTTGGTTGTGATCTTTCATTCATGATTTTATTAATTTGGGTCCTTTCTCTTTTTTTTTTTTTGATAAGTCTGGCCTAGGGCTTATCAATCTTACTAATTCTTTCATAGAACCAGCTCCTAGTTTTGTTGATCTGTTCTGTTCTTTTGGTTTCTATTTCATTGATTTCTGCTCTGATCTTTATTATTTCTCTTCTCCTGCTGGGTTTAGGCTTTCTTTTCTGTTCTTTCTCCAGCTCCTTGAGGTGTGGGGCTGGGTTGTGTAATTGAGTACTTTCTTGCTTCTTGAGAAAGGCTTGTATTGTATATACTTTCCTCTTAGGACCACCTTTGCTACATCCCAAAGATTTTGAACAATTGTGTTTTCATTTTCATTTGTTTCCATGAATTTTTAAAATTCTTTAATTTCCTGGTTGATCCGTTCATTCTTTAATAAGATGCTCTTTAGCCTCTATGCATTTGAGTTCTTTCCAACTTTCCTCTTGTGGTTGAGTTCTAGTTTCAAGGCACTGTGTTCTGAAAATATGCAAGGAATTATCCTAATCTTTTGGTACCGGTTGAGACCTCATTTGTTACCCAGGATGTGATCTATTCTGGAGACTGTTCCATGTGCACTAGAGAAGAATGTGTATTCTGTTGCTTTTGGATGGAATGTTCTGAATATATTTGTGATGTCCAACTAGTCCAGTATGTCATTTAAAGCCTTAATATCCTGTTGATCTTTTGCTTAGATGATCTGTCCATTTCAGTGAGGGGGGTGTTAAAGTCCCCTACTATTATTGTATTATCGTCAAGGTATTCCTTCGATTTTGTTATTAGTTGTTTTATATAATAGGTTGCTCCCATGTTAGGGGCATAAATATTTAAAATTGTTCTTGTTGTACAGGCCCTTTAAGTATGACATAGTGTCCTTCCTCATCTCTTATTATAGTCTTTGGTTTAAAATCTACTTTGATATAAGGATTGCCACCCTTGCTTTCTTTTGATGTCCATTAACATGGTAAATGGTTTTCCACCCCCTCAATTTAAATCTGGAGGTGTCTTTGGGTCTAAAATGTGTCTCTTGCAGACAGCATATTAATGGGTCTTTTTTTTTTTTTTTTTACCCACTCTGATACTCTGCGTCTTTTGATTGGGGCATTTAGCCCACTTACATTTAGGTTAACTATTGAAAGATATGAATTTAGTGCTATTGTATTGCCTGTAAGGTGACTGTTACTGTATAGTGTCTCTGTTCCTTTCTGATCTATGTTACTTTTAGGTTCTCACTTTGCTTAGAGGACCCCTTTCAATATTTCCTGTAGCGCTGGTTTGGTGTATGCAAAGTCTTTTAGTTTGTTTGTCCTGGAAGCTTTTTATCTCTCCTTCTATTTTCAATAACAGCATAGCTGGATATAGTATTCTCGGCTGCATATTTTTCCTCATTTAATGCTCTGAATATATTATGCTAGTCTTTTTTGGCCTGCCCAGTCTCTGTGGATAGTTCTGCTGCCAATCTAATATTTCTACTGTTGTAGGTTACAGCTTTCTTGTCCTGAGCTGCTTTCAGGATTTTCTCTTTGTCTCTGAGACTTGTAAATTTTACTATTAGATGACGGTGTGTTGACCTATTTTTATTGATTTTGAGGGGGGTTCTCTGTGCCTCCTGGATTTTGATGCCTGTTTTCTTCCCCAAATTAGGGAAGTTCTCCACTATAATTTGATCCAATATACCTTCTGCCCCCCCTCTCTTCTTCTGGGATCCCAATTATTCTAATATTGTTTCATCTTACAGTATCACTTATCTCTCAAATTTGCCCCTCGTGATCCAGTAGTTGTTTATCTCTTTTTCTCAGCTTCATTAGTCTCCATCATTTTGTCTTCTGTATCACTAATTCTCTCTTCTGCCTCATCCTAGCAGTAAGAGCCTCCGTTTTTTATTGTACCTCATTAATAGCTTTTTTGATTTCAACTTGGTTAGATTTTAATTCTTCTATTTCTCCAGAAAGTGATTCTCTAGTACCTTCTATGGTTTTTTCAAGGCCAGTTAGTACCCTTATAATTGTCTTTCTGAACTTTCGTTCTGACATCTTACTAATGTCCATATTGATTAGGTCCCTGGTTGTTGGTACTGTCTCTTGTTCTTTTTTTTTGAGGTGAGTTTTTCCATCTTGTCACTTCATCCAGAGAAGAACAGATGAATGAGAGAACAAAATGCTAAAAGGGTAACAACAACCCAAGAAAAACATACACTAAACAAATCAGAAGAGATGTGAAACCAGGGGGAAAAGAAAGGAAAAAAATAGAAAAAGATCAGGCTGGTGAATAGAACAGAGCCACACACCTGATTTTGGGTATATTTTGGTCTGTTAGAAGAAACTGCCTCTCAAAATTTTAAAGAACAAAAAACTATATAAGTCAAAAATAAGGTTAAATACAATGAAAGGATTGTATGAGTGTAAAAATTAAAATTAAGATTTTTTAAAAAGACATTGTTAAGATGATTGTTAAAATAGGTAAGAGGAAAAATTTTAAAAAAAATTTTAAGTTTGAAAGACTAATGAATCATGGGAAAAAGCCATGAATTCTCTGTGCTGTATTCCCCTAGCACTGGTGTTGTGCAGTTCTCACTGATCAGTAAACTTGGTCTGGCTGGATGTTCTTGCTGATCTTCTGGGGGAGGGGCCTGTTGCTGTGATTCTCGAGTGTCTCTGCCTGAGGCGGAATTGCACTGCCCTCGCCAGGGGCCAGGCTAAGTAATCAGCTCAGGTTCGCTCTTGGGAGCGTTTGTTCCCTGAACACTTTCTGTACTGCTTTGGAGGACAGGGATGAAAATGGCGGCCTCCTAATCTCCGACCTGGAGGAGCCGAGAGCTCGGGGCCCCACTCCTCAGTGCACCTGAGAGAAAAGCAGCCCGTCCTTCCCGTCTCCCTGATCTCCGGCCGCTGTCCGAGCCCACCCGGCCTGTGACCGAGCGTGTCTATCTCTGGCGTGCAGCCCTGTTTGGAGTCTCCAAACCCAGCAGATTCCTGCAGCGCACCTCATACCACTCCTCCTGGGGAAGTAAAGGGGGGGGGTTTCCCTGCATCTGCCACTTGTGGGGTCCCTGCTCAAAGAGCAGTGGCCTGATTGTGCCTTGGATGACAGTTTAAGGTAATTCCAAGCTGAGAGCCTCCTCCTCGGATCTGTCTCTACAGCCGGCTTCCCCACTTGCATACCTGGGAGCTCGGCCACACTCAGACACCTCTGGTCTTTCTGTGACTCCGCAGGTCCTGAGGCCACACTGTCCCCGTGAGGGCTCCACCTCCTGTTAGCCTCTGGAGCGACATCCCCCTGTGGAGCAGACTTCTAAAATCTCCAATTTTGTGCTCCGCTGCTCTCCCACTGGCCGGGAGCCAGCCCCTACCCCTGCAGTCTATCTTCCCGCCTATCGCCTCGGATTCACTTCTCCACAGGTCCTACCTTCCAGAAAGTGGTTGCTTTTCTGTTCATAGAGTTGCTGCTCTTCTTTTCTTTGATCTCCTGTTGAGTTTGTAGGTGTTCGGAATGATCTGATAACTGTCTAGCTGAAGTCCTGGGACCAGAGGAAATTTAGGTCTTCTGCTCCTCCACCCTCTTGCTCCTCCATCTCCCATTCAGAGTATTTTAAAAAATATTTTTATTAGGCACTTAATTTAGCTGGCCTCAACCCAAAGATTTCCTCTTTCCTGTGGGTGGCAGCTCAAATTTTAATTCACTTCTGTTATTACTAGTTTGGCTCCTTTATGTATTCTCTGTCCTTTATTAGTTGAGGAGAGAGCCACACATTTGGGAAATGGTTAGACACAGAATTTGGAGCTTCCCTTCCCTGGCCCCTCTTCCAGGATATATATACCTTACTTTCCAACAGCAGTTGTATAGGCCTTGAACACTTTTGTTGGAAAACTTATGGTTTTCCATGTATGTTTTAGCTGCCCTATAATAGTGCAGACTGGACTTGCTTTCAGGGTAAAAGCCATAAAAAGTAGGAAACTGACCTTATGTCATTTCCTTCTTCCAAGTATTGAACCATCTCTAGGATTTGCCTGCTTTTGTTCATTCTCTAGTACCTTTGGACAGTTTTAATTTAATATTTGGTCTAGAATTTATACTTGTTACCTGCTGGAGTTTTGGTACAATAGGAACTACTTGGTCAGCACATTTAAAATGCTTCTATCATTCTATAATTCATATACAGTTACTTAGGGTTACTTGTTTACATACATTTACACTATTGAGCTGTGCGCCTCTAAACCATGACATCTCATGAAATGTTGCACAGATAACTTATTCTAGTAACTGATCAATCTCAAAAGTCAAACTTTTTTGTTTTTTACATCCTGAGTGTTGGCATTATTACTGTAATCTTTTTTTTTTCCTGAGAATTGAAATATTCTTGAGTGAAAGATAAAAATTGGGGTTGGAGGAGGTGGTCAAAAATACACTTAAATCATAGCCTATCTGGACCACATAGTGTAGATTGCTTCATCTAGCATATATTCTTAACCCAAGTTGCTCTTCTCTGCCTCTTCTATAGACTGGGCAACATAAACACTCTTGAAATATTTCTTCCTGTGTTAGAGGTTGACAGGAGAGATAGTTTGGGGCACTGGGATGTAAATGGAAGTCTGTTCTCCTTTCCAGCTACAGAGCAAATTAAGGTAAGAGAGTGAAAAGGGACTAGGAGTAATGGATTTTTGGTCCTTGTGAGTTATTAAAATGAGGGAAAAAAAGAGGGTATAAGCTAGTAAAACAAGAGTTGGTGATTAGAATGGAATGTTTGAATCTGAGATTACAGAGGGGTTCCCATTTACTTTATCTTACCTTATTTCAACTCAATTAACATAGTGTATATCAGTTTCAGATGTAGAGTTGTTATTCATCAGTTGCTTATTACATCACATGCCCTCATTGACCTTCTTGCTGGCAAGATGTTACCTTTGGAGCCAGGGACTGAGGTGCTGTGGGAGACAAGACCCTCGGGGGCAGAGCAGTCAAGGAACTGAGAGGCCAGGGTTTTGGATGTAGATATAACAATCTGCAAGTAGTCTGAAAAGAGTACTGACAGGGTAGCAAGACTGGTTCTGGAGATAAAATCAAGGAGCAAGAAAGAACAAAGAGATTGGTAGGTGGCTGCATGAAAGAATAGTGGGTATTTTGTGCAAATTAATGGGTAGAGAGGGAGATAATTGTTTGGAAGGGAAAAATGAAAAAAGATACATACACCCTATGTCCAAGCCTGGTAACTAGTGCAAGGAGCATGAGGGAAAACAGGAGACCATTTGGAAGAGTTAGAGTCCTTGGCAGGAGGACAACTTTCTTCATTGAACTTTGATAATAGTTATTAAGAATGCCTCATTTATAAGAATTGTTTCCTAGTAAACTGTCCAAGCCTCAGAGCAACTGTATCAGCTGCAGAGTCGGTAAACTTTCTCTGACCCCAAAAGTCTATACTCACTAGCTCGCTTTTCATTTACATAATATAAAATTTAAACTTGGCACATTTCAAATATAACTACAAGTCATCCAACTTTTGTAAATCTACCCAGTTTCCACCATGCATTATAACTTCCCCATTTCTGTGACCAGTCTACCCAAAAGGATATAATAGTCATTAATTTCATGAAAAAAGAACTTATTGTATATTTCTAAGGTAAAAACTAATAAACATGTCTAACCACAGATCTAAATAAAAGAAAATCAATGCAAATACAAATATATTAGCGCACTTTTGGAACTAGAGTTTCATCTGAATTTAATTCCTAATTTTTATAAATCACAAGATGGGGAGAAGGAGAACCTGAAAGGGAAAGTGTTCAGTGCCGGGACTGCCAGGTCAGAGGGTATTTTGATATAAACTGACCAGCTAATGTCCACTCCAGACAAGAGGTGCTGAACACAGAATGCTGTGTAAACGGTAATACATCTAAATTGTTAGCTAATGAAATTTCAATAAAAACTCAGTTTCTCCTACCCTCCATTGGGGGGGGGAGAAATGGGGGTGTCACAAAATGTCCTTGAAACCTGCCAAAGCTGCTGCCTACAGAGGGCTGAAGGACTGTGCATAGAGAAGGAAATCTGACCTAAGTGTGAAGGGAAATAATAAGAAACCAATTGCTAACAATTCAAGTTTACTAAAAAAAAAACTTGTCATCAGTCTACTTTTAACACTTTCAAGAGTTACAGTGAAAACCTACCTTAATGAATTAGTCCAAAATTTCCAAGCCTATAAACTGTAATATGTTAGTTAAAAACAGTATTTTCCAGTCTATAAAATACAAACTAATGATACTAAATATTATACTGTACACAAGGGCTGACATACTACAAAGAACCAGGGCCAGATGGAGGATGGGGGCCATTCACAAATTTCATCCAAATTTGCACTGCTGTGGATGGCCACATGACATGATTTTCTGTACTTGAACGTTTCCTGAAATGAATCTCATTAAGGCTACTTGCAAGATTCCTTTTGAGTATGTTATGAAATCCGGGTCAAGGAGTACGATTTTCAAATACTTGTCCTAATTATAGATTTTCTCCACTTTATTCAGTAATTGCTGGGCATCTATTAGGAGCCAAGCACACTTCTACACGGTAGAGATAAAGCAGTGAAAAACATCCCTCCCTACATGGAGGTTACATTGCTGTTGCCATTAATTTTACTTGTCCATCATGATATTTTTGTTAAAGTTCTGCCCCAGTCTTCATTTATAAGGCCTCTTTCCTGGGTAGACTTGGATGAATTTTGAAATTCCTTTGTGTTGCGTCCTGAAAATTGGGACAGTCAGAATTCTTGTATAAACATTGAGTGTATTTATAGGTGTTTTCTCTTCTGTGAAATCTGATATTTGTTAAGAATTTATCTCCCAACTGAGTCCTTAAAATAGCACTTCACAGAGCTTACTGGCATGTGAAGATTCCTTGAGGTTTCTGAGTTCTGAAGGAACTTTCCACAATTCCCAGCATGCATTTTCCAGTGGAGAGAAGGATGTGTGAACTCGGACTGAAGGCTATACCACACCCGATGTGTCTAGGGATTTCCTCCAGTGTGGACCCTCTGGTGGTATACAAGATGGGACCTCTGGCTGAAGCCTTTACAACAGACATCACATATGTATGGCCTTTCTCCAGTGTGGACCCTCTGATGTGTGTGAAAGTGCGAGGCCTGACTGAACCCTTTACCGCACTGCTGACATGTATAGGGTTTCTCTCCTGTGTGAACTCTCTGATGAGCACTGAGCCCAGCACTCCAACTAAATTCTTTCCCACACTCCTCACATTTAAATGGTTTCTCTCCCGTGTGGATTATCTGATGGACTTGAAGATTTGACCTCTGGCTGAAGGCCTTACCACACGTATCACATTTATATGGTTTCTCTCCGGTGTGGACTCTCTGATGGGCTTGAAGATGTGAGGCCTGACTGAAGCGCTTCTGACATGCTTCACACTTGAACGGCTTCTCCCCAGTGTGGACACTCTGATGAGCTTGAAGATTTGAGGCCTGACTGAAGCCCTTGCCACACTCTTCACATTTATAAGGCTTCTCTCCGGTGTGCACCCTCTGATGATTGTGAAGATTCAAGCTCCAATTGAAGCGCTTCCCACACACCTCACATTTGTATGGTTTTTCTCCAGTGTGGACCCTCTGGTGGGCTTGAAAATACGAACTTTGACTGAAGCCTTTACCACACACATTGCATCGAAATGGTTTCTCTCCTGTGTGAACTCTTTGATGGCTCTGGAAACTTGAGGCCGAACTAAAACCCTTCCCGCACTCTTCACACTTATACGGTTTCTCTCCAGTGTGGACTCGTTGATGGCTGTGAAGATTAAAGCTCAAACTGAAGCACTTCCCACACTCATCACACTTGTACGGTTTCTCTTCAGTGTGGACTCTCTGATGGGTATGAAGATTTGAGCTACAACTAAAACGTTTACCACAGTCCCCGCATTTGTATGGTTTCTCTCCAGTGTGGATTCTTTCGTGGGCCTGAAGATGTGACCTTTGAGTGAAGCCCTTCCCACACACCTCACATTTGTAAGGTTTCTCTCCCGTGTGAACTCTGCAGTGAATATTCAGGTCCGTGCTGCGGCTGAAGCCCTTCCCACAACTTTCACAGCGGTAGGGTTTCTCTCCTGTGTGAATAGGCAAATGGGCATAAAGATGTGAGGTCTGGTTAAAGCTCTTACCACACTCAAGGCACGAATAAGGCTTCTCTCCTGTGTGGACTCTCTGGTGAGTTTGCAGGTTTGAGCTCTGACTGAAACCCTTCCCACACTCACGACACCAATAGCGTTTCTTTCCTGTATAAACACTTTGTTGAACAGGAACAGCTGAGCTATAACCGGTGTCCTTCTCGTGTGCACCGTAAGGGGGAGACTTCCTTCCCAAGTGTACCTGCTGATGAAGTTCAAGACTGCGGCCGTCACTGAATGCTTTCTCACATTCACTACAGTGGTAGGTCTGCTGGATAAGAGGGGACACCTTACCACAGTCGCTACTGGGAGCTTTGTCTCTTTTGTGCACTGTGTTGTCATCATGGTGGTGTGAAATACAATTGAAAATGTTAACATATGGAGCAAATATACACAGTTGGCTTTTCATCTGAGTCTGCTTACAGCTTCTCTGATAATTCTGTGTTTCGCTGAGATAGATTTTACTCCAAGAATTCTGAGCTCTGCTGGCTAGAAATTCTTGATTTTCAATGATCTTGGAATGATCCTCCAGAAGATTCATGAAACAGCTGTCTTCCACAGAAGCCTGAATGCATATTCCTGCTCCCACTTGACAGGGGGACTCACACTGGGCGGAGAACTGAGAACTCTTTCCTTGAATATTTATCGCAGAGTCTTGGTTTTTGATTAATTTGTTCACATGTCTCTTGATTCGCCAACATGAAAGCTCTCCCAGTGAAAGGCACCTGATTCCTGCTTCATGAAGAGTTCCCATCTCATTTTGATTCCTGCCTCCTGAAAGGATAAAGAAAGAGTGACATCAGCAAGGTGGTGAACTGAGGTCTGAGCCCTTGTTCCCCAAAGGAAACATTAAAGAACTAGAGGCTAACTGAGAAATTTTTTCAGCTAGCCTCTAGTTCTTTAATGTTTCCTTTGGGGAACAAGGGCTCAGACCTTCTGGTAGGAAAACAAAACAAAACAAAAAAAGACAAAACCCCAAACATTTAAAATAGGAGGAAATACGGGATCAGCCCAGAGTGAGGGTTTAAGGTCTTTTCTGAGTATGTCCTACCTTGGGGTGGTGGCTTTTCCCCATTCTCCATACGCAGCTATTAAACGTAGTGGCAGTTTTACTCATGGTAAGGTGTGGTCTGAAGGATGCAGGAGCCCACCTCCCAATTCCCTATTTCAAACTGGGCAGAACAGAGCAGACTTTATCTGTGCTGGTCTAACCTGTTTGGGGGCTGCCAGGGCACTACAGACCTGCAGAAGCTGGGGCAAGAGAGTACGTGTGAAGGAAATGCAGGAGAACACCCAAGTCTCCGTCAAGGTAGGGTGACAGTCTTTGGGAGGTTCAGACACTTAAAAGCATCTTGTTGTATAAAGGAATCAAAAGGCAGCACACAGATAGGCCAAGGCAAGACCCAGGCTCAGTATATTCTGAGATGACCTTTGGCCCTCACCAGAGGGAGACCCCGGGGTTCAGAACACACCCTGCACGTTACTGAGGGTCTTCCCGGCAAAGAGCTGGTCTCAAAAGGGGCTTTCTCACATGCCAATTTCCAACAACAACAACATAAAAAATACAAAAAAACCCTAAAACAAAACAGGAAAACTAAAACTATGGCTATTTGAAGGAATAAAATAAAGTTGCAGCAACGATTTGTCTGTGACGGCTATCTGCATCTAAAGGTCTCTAGAACTGTCTGAAACTCACTCGAAGAGCTAAAGGAGAGTGTGGCAGAAGCAGGGAGGCAGACTGGGATGGTCCAGCCCTCGGTCCTGCACAGGATCAACAGATAACCAACACCACACAGACAACAAGCACTTGGTGAGAACTCAGAAAACCAGTTAACCTGCAGCAACCAATACAATGTTTAACCCAATAAAAGATGTACTCAAAGCTGTAGAAAATTTGCCAGCATTTTTGCCTGCCCCACCCCTCCTGGTGAGTGAGTGGCAGGGCTAGGAGCAGGGTGCCCTGTTTCTGGTTGCAAACAAGGAAACCTAACTCCCACGAAGGAAAATAAGTATCTCCAAAAAACCGAACCTACCAGAAAAGACCCTAGCTAGCCAAAGGAATGCTGAAAAAACAAACCTGGAGGCATCACCATTCTGGACTTTAAGCTCTATTACAAAGCTGTCATCATCAAGACAGTGTGGTACTGGCACAAACCAGACACACAGATCAATGGAACAGAATAGCCCAGAAATGGACCCTCAACTCTATGGTCAACTAATCTGTGACAAAGCAGGGAAAATATCCAATGGAAAAAAGACAGTCTCTTCAACAAATGGTGCTGGGGAAACTGGACAGTCACAGGCAGAAGAATGAAACTGGATCACTTTATTTCACAAAAATAAATTCAAAATGGATGAAAGACCGAAATGTGAGACAGGAAACTATCAAAATCCTAGAGAACAGGCAGCAATGTCTGTGACCTCGGCCACAGCTACTTCTTACTAGACACATCTCCAGAAGTAAGAGAAACAAAAGCAAAAATGACTATGGGATTTCATCAAGATAAAGAGTTTCTTCACAGCAAAGGAAACCATCAACAAAACTAAAAGGCAACCTATGGAATGAAAGAAGATACTTGCAAATGACCTATCTGATAAAGGGTTAATATCTAAAATCTATAGGGAACTTCTCAAACTCAACACCCAAAAAACAATTCAGTTAAAAAATGGGCAGAAGACATGAATGGATGCTCAACATCACTCATCATCAGGGAAATACAAATCAAAAGTAAAATGAGATGCCACCTCAACACCTGTCAGAATGGTTAAGTTGAACAACTCTGAAAATGACAGATGTTGGCAAGGATGATGTGGAGAAAGAAGAACCCTCTTACACTCCTGATGGGAATGCAAACTGCAGCAGCCACTCTGGAAAACTGTGCGGTGTTTCCTCAAAAAGTAAAATGATCCAGCAATGGCACTAGTAGTTGCTAGTAATTTACCCAAAGGATGCAAAAATAGTGATTCAAAGGGGCACATACATCCCAATGTTTATAGCAGCATCAACAATACCCAAATTATGGAAAGAGCCCAAACGTCTATCAATTGATGAATGGATAATGATTTTTTATACATACATACATAAATATACACACACATATATAATGTATGCATAAAAAATCACCTTTATCCATTCAATGATATATGTATCAATGTATCAATATATATGTATATATATATCTCACAAGGGAGTATTATTACTGTCATCAAAAAGAATGAAATCTTGCCATTTGCAACAATGTGGATAGAACTAGAATGTATTATGCTAAATGAAGTCAGAGAAAGACAAATACAATATGATTTCACTCGTGTGGAATTTAAGAAAAAACAGATTAACATGGAAGGAAAAACGAGGGAGGCAAATCATAAGACACTGAGCTATAGAGGACAAACTGGATGGACAGGTGATGGGTAATTAAGGAGGGCACTTGTGATGAGCACAGGATGTTACATGTACGTGATGAATCACTAAATTCTATATCTGAAATCAGTATTACATTAACTAGCTAGAATTTAAATGAAACAGAAAAAACTACATTATCCAACAATTCCACTTCTCAATACATACCAAAGTTAAATGAAAGCAGACTATCAGATATTTGTACACAGATTCTACAGATATTAAAAAGGCAAGAGAATATTATAAACTTTATGCCAGGGATGCCTGGGTGGCTTAGTCGGTTAGGCGTCTACCTTCGACTCAGGTCATGATCCCAGGGTCCTGAGATCAAGTCCCGCATCAGGGAGCCTGCTTATCCCTCTGCCTGCTGCTCTCCCTGCTTGTGTTCTCACAAGTAAAATCTTAAAAAAAAAAAAAAAAACTTTATGCCAATAAACTAAAATGAAATGGCTAAATTTCTTGAAAGAGAAAACAAGGCTTATCCAAGAAGATATAATCTGTATCAAAGAAATAAATTCCTATTTTGAAACTTTTCACACACAAAAAAACTCAGATCCCCAATGACTTCTTGCATAAAATTGACCAAATATTTAAGAAAGAAATAATACTAATGACATAAAGACTCTTCCAGAAGCGTGAATAAGCGTGACTTCCCAGTGTGTTTTATCAGGCCAGCATTACCCTGACCCCAAAATCAGACACAGACATTACAAGAAAAGACAACAACAGACCCATATCCCTCAGGATTACAGATACACAGCTTTGCCAACTCAATCCAATGATGGGCACTAAATCATGAAGGAGAGATTGTTTCAAGAATGCAGGGTTGGTTTAATGTTCTAAAATCAGATGAAATACTTTCCTCTATAGATCAGGAACAAGGAATAGTCACTGATTACACCAAATACAGTGAAAAAGTTTGAAATAGTGTGAGAATTACCAAAATGTGACAGAGAAAGGAAGTGAGCAAATGCTGCTGGAAAAACTGCGGAGACAGACTTGATGCAGGGTTGCTACAAACCTTCAATGTGTAAAGAAAATCCCCCCAAATACCAGGAGTGCCAAAAACCCAGCATCCGGGAAGCGCTATAAAGAGAGGTTTACCTGTATTCAAATAGCCCACAGCTACAGGTCTCACCTGCTTTTTGAAAGTTGGCGTCACTCCATTTTACAAAAACCTACATTTGTACTGGCGTTTGCTAACCAAAAGAAATCCAAAGAGGATTTCCACTTTTATGCAAATAGGTGAAAAGTGCAAATCGCACTTAGTGTTTGTTTTGCAGTGAGCTGTTCCAGACGCAGCGTGTACCCTGGCGGCGACCGGCTAGGCTCTCGGGAGCCCCATTCAGCATCTCCGCACTGAAGCCACTAGAGTCCACAACTGCCCGAGCACCTGCGTTTCGTCTCAGCTGATTCTGCGCCTGCACTAGCAAGATGCGGCCCAGGTAGCAAAAAAGCCTAAGAATGGTCATTCTTGGGGTCTGGGAACGGTCAAAAATTTTCCATAGAAATTACTGGTAATTGCTTCTTTATGTCGTTTTGGTTACAAAAGCTTTTAATTCATGGACCTTTCTATTGATACTACATTGGCTGTACATATTAATCTGGGAAGGACTTCTTTTTTTTTTTTTAAAGATCTTATTTATTTATTTCACAGAGGGAGAGAGATCACAAGGAGGCAGAGAGGCAGGCAGAGAGAGAGAGGGGGAAGCATGCTCCCTGCTGAGCAGGGAGCCCGATGCGGGCCTCGATCCCAGGACGCTGAGATCATGACCTGAGCCGAAAGCAGAGGCTTTAACCCACTGAGCCACCCAGGCGCCCAGGACTGACTTCTTTAAGCTATTGGTTGACTCTTCCCAGTCAGGGCCATGATATGTCTCATCACTGATTCTGGCCATTCTTCATGGCCCTCAGGAAAGTTTTACAATTGCCTCCATATAAATCTGGCATATTTCTAGTTAATCCCATAGAGTTATCTTTTTTGTCATTGTTGCTGTTATGAATTAAGTCCTTTTATATGTTACTCCCAACCCCCCGCAGGAACTGCCCACTTTTAGAAAGAAGGAGAAACCTGTACATGAAAAGATGTTCAACATCACTAATCATCAGGTAAATGCAGATCAAAACCACACTGAGATGCCCCCTCATGCCTGAGGATGCATGTCTTAGAGCAGCTAGCATCAAACCGACAAGAGCCAATAAATGTTGGAGAGAATGTAAGGGAAGCTCATGCACTGTTGGTGGGATTGTAAACTGGTGCAGCCAGTATGGAAAACAGTGTGGATGTTCCTCAAAGCATTTTTTTAAGATTTTATTTGTCAGAGCACACACGTGCACACAAGCAGGGGAGCAGCAGGCAGAGGGAGAAGCAGACTCCCCGCTGAGCAGGGAGCCCAGTGGGGGACTCGATCAATCCCAGGACCCTGGGGTCATGATCTGAGCCAAAGGCAGAGGCCTAACTGACTGAACCACCCAGGCATCCCTCCTCAAAGCATTTAAAACTACCGCATGACCCAGGAGTCCACTTCTGGGTTTCTGTCTGAAGGAAACAAAATCCGTATGAGGGAGAAAGCGCTGCACCACAGTCACTGCAGCAGCACTTACAACAGCTAACACACAGAAACACGTGTCCATCAACGGGTGAATGCATAAACTGTGTGTAAGTGGGGAGGGTATTATACAGCCATAAGAAAGAATGAAATCTTGCCATTGTGGACCTCGAGGGCACTAGGCTAAGTGAAGTAAGTCCTACAGAAGACAAATACTGTATGATCTCTCATAGGTAGGAAAACAAAAAACTCAAAAAAAGAGGTAAAATTTGTGGTTACCAAGTATGGGGGAAATGGTTGAAAGGGAGCAAAAGGTTCCTACTTCCAGTTAGAAGATAAGTACGTACTGAGATTGTAAGGTAATACAATGATGAATATAGTTAATGAACACTGCTATATGGCACATTTGAAAATTGCTAAGAATGTAAATGCTAGAAGTTCTCATCACAAGGAAAAAACACTTTATGCTCTTTTATAGTTCTCCCTTTTTATTACATTATTTTTTTAAAAAACCTATATGAGGAAATGGATTTTAACTAAACTTACTATGGTAAATCATTTTGTAATATATGTAAATCAATATATGTAAATCAACACCTTACAATTTTACAGTGCTATGTCAATTATATCTTAATAAAAAAAAGAGACATCCATACAGATACTATGGACATGAAAAGAATAACAAATGACACTATGAATAACTATCTATGCTCACACCTAATAACCTAGAGGAAATGGGCCAATTCCTTGAAAAAAAACACAATTTACCAAAACTCAGACTAAATTCACTAAAGAAACGGAATCAATAATCTTTCAAAACAGAAAGCACCAGATCCAGATGGGTTCATGTGTGAATTCTGCCAATTAAGAAAGGTATCACAGTAATTCTCTACAAGAGTTTTAGAGGACAGAAACAGAGGGAATGTTTCCTAACTCATTCTATGAGGCCATCAATTACCCTAACACCAAAACCAAAGATGTTACAAGGAAACTGCAGACCAATATATTTCAACACAGTTGCAAAGATAAAAAAATATTAGCAAATCAAATGCAACAATATATAAAACAAATTACAGGGGCGCCTGGGTGGCTCAGTGGGTTAAAGCCTCTGCTTTTGGCTCAGGTCATGATCTCAGGGTCCTGGGATCGAGGCCCATATTGGGCTCTCTGCTCGGCAGGGAGCCTGCTTCCTCCTCTCTCTCTGCCTCTCTGCCTACTTGTGATCTCTCTCTGTGTCAAATAAAGAAATAAAATCTTTAAAAAAAAATTACACACTGTGACCAAGTGCACCAGGCATGTAAGACTGGTTCAAAACAGGAAAATTAATATAATCCATCACATGATCCTATCAAGAGAGACACAGAAAAAGCATTTGATAAAATCCAATACTCACTTATAATAAAAACTCTCAGCAAACTAGGAATACAGAAGAAATTACTCAACTGGATAATGGACATATGTAAAACTCATAGCTAGTATCTTAATGGTGAGAAACGCAAAGCCATCCTGCTAAAATCAGGAAAAAGGATGTCCTTTCTTAGTACTCCTTTTTACTACTATACTGTAAGTCCCAACTAATGCAAGAAAAGGAAATAAAAAGGGTACAGATTGCAAAGGAAGAAGTAAAACTCATTGTTGGTAGATGATATGGCTGTTTATGTAGAAACCCCCAAAGGATCAACCAAAACAACCTCTTGGAACTAACAACAATTACAGCAAAGATGTAGGACACAAAATATAGAAAAGCATATTTCTCTCATATACACAAGCAATGAACAAGTGGAATTTGAAATTAAAATCACATTATCGTTTATAGTAGCACACTCCAAAATGAAATATATAGGTATGAAACTAACAAGATCTATATGAGAAAAACTGTGAAACTCTGATGAACAAAATCTAAGTAAATGGAAAAATATTCCATGTTCAGGGATAAAAAGACAATACTGTCAAGATGTCTTGGGCACCTGGTTGGCTCGGTCATTAAGTGTCTGCCTTTGGCCCAGATCATGATCCCAGACTACTGGGATCAAGTCCTGCATTGGGCTCCCTGCTCAGCGCAGAACCTACTTCTCCATCTCCCACTCCTCCTGCTTGTGTTCCTCCCCTCTCTCTGCCAAATAAATGAAATCTTTAAGAAAAAATATTGTCAAGATGTCACTGTTTGCAGTCACAATCAAAATCCCAGCAAGAGGGGCACCTGGGTGGCTCAGTGGGTTAAAGCCTCTGCTTTCAGCACAAGTCATGATCTCAGGATCCTGGGATCGAGGCCCGCATGGGGCTCCCTGCTCAGCGGGGAGCCTGCTTCCCCCTCTCTCTGCCTCCTTGTGATCTCTCTCCCTCTGTGAAATAAATAAAATCTTAAAAAAAAAAATCTCAGCAAGATATTTGGTGGATATTGACAAATGGATTTAAAAGTGTGTATGAAAACACAAAAGACCCAGAAGAATGGAACAATGTCGAAGAACAACAAAGCTGGAGGACTGACATTAACCAACTTCTAAGTTTACTATCTAAAGCTGCAGCATTCAAGATGGTGTAGTACTGGCCAAAGAACAGATGAAGAGACCAATAGAACAGAATAAAGAACTGAGAAATGGCCCAAGCAAATATAATCAACTGATCTTTGACAAGGAAGTAAAGACAATACAATGAAGCAAAGATAGCCTTTTTGACGAATGCTGTAGGAACTGGATACTCAAATGCAAAAAAAAAAAAATCTATACATCGAACTTAAACTTTTCACATTATAGACCTTACTGTAAACAAAACTACAAACTCCTAAAGTTTCTGCTCTGTGAAAGCCACTGTCAAGAGACCAAGATGAGCCACAGATAGGAAGAAAGTATTTGTAAAAAATGTGGTAAAGGAATGTTACCCAGCATATACACAAAGAACTCTTAAAATACAGGCAAAAGAAAATATGCTCCAGGGCGCCTGGATGGCTCAGTGGGTTAAAGCCACTGCCTTCGGCTCAGGTCATGATCCCAGGGTCCTGGGATCAAGGCCCACATCGGGCTCTCTGCTCAGCAGGAAGCCTGCTTCCTCCTATCTCCTCTCTCTCTGCCTGCCTCTCTGCCTACTTGTAATCTCTCTGTGTCAAATGAATAAATAAAATCTTAAAAAAAAAATATGCTCCATATATACAATGGAATATTAGCCACCAGAAAGGATGAATACCCAACTTTTGTATCAACATGGATGGGACTGGAGGAGATTATGCTGAGTGAAGTAAGTAGAGAAAGTCAATTACCATATGATCTTACTTGTGGAGCATAAGGAATAACACGAAGGACATCAGGAGAAGGAAGGGAAAAGCAAATTGGGGGAAATCAGTGGGGGAGATGAACCATGAGACTGTGGACTCTGAGAAACAAACAAGGTTTGAGGGGAGGGGTGAGGTATTAAGAAGGGCAAGTATTGCATGGAGCGCTGGATGTTGTACATAAACAATGAATCTTGGATCACTGCATCAAAAACTAATGATGTGTTATGTTAGTCACCATAAAATACAATAAATCAATAAAAAAATAGGCAAAAGATCTGGACACATCACCAAAGAAAACAGACAGCAAACAGGCCCATGAAAAGGTGTTTGACTCTCAAATAAACAAAATCATTTAAAAAAAGTGTTTGACATCATATGTCCCTAGTGAACTGCAAATTAAAATGAAATAGCCACTACGCCTGTTAGAATGGCCAAAATCCCAAACAATGACAACACCATTGCTGGGGAGGATGAGGGGCAACTGGAACTCTTAATTCACTGCTGCTAAAAAGGATACAGCCACTTTGGCAGTTTCTTATAAAACTACAAAAGGAAATTACCCAAATGAGTTGAAAACTTACATCCACACAGAGGTTCACAGCAGCTTTAGTCACAAGTGTCACAACCTGGAAGCAATCAATTGGATGAATAAACTGGTACACCCAGACAACAAGACAATTATCCAGTGCGAAAAAGAAAAGACTTATCGAGCCTCGAAGGAACTAAATTACTAAGTGGACGAAGCGAATCTGAAACCGCTAAAAGCTCCAAGGTTCTACCTGTATGATGTCCTGGGAAAGGCAAATCTGTGGAGACAGATGGATCAGTGGTAGACAGTGGGGAGAGGGGGAGGGGGAGTAACCGAGAATTGTAAGGCAACCTAATCTGTATGGTACTGTAAGGGCAGATACCATTATAAATCTAAACACACACATAAAATGCACACCACCAAGAGTGAACTGTGATGCAAACATAGACACTGAGTGACAACAAGATCCGTGTAGGTTCATCAGTTACAACACACGTACCACTCTAGTATCAAATGTTGGTAGGAAAAGGCTGTGGGTGTGCGTGCGTGTGTGAACAAGTGTGCGTATGATCTATGGGAACTATCTTCTCACTTTTGCTGTGAACCTAAAAGTGGTATGGAAAGTAAAATATTAAAAAATGTCTAGGGGCACCTGGGTGGCTCAGTTATTAAGCGTCTGCCCAGGGTCCTGGATCAAGCCCCACATCGGGCTCCCTGCCCAGCAGGAAGCCTGCTTCTCCCTCTCTCGCTGTGTCTGTCAGATAAATAAACTTTAAAAAATGCCTATATACACACACATGCCAATGAAAAAAATGAATGAAAAGTAACATATATACCAACCACATGATCCAACCATTCCATTCCTTACTCTTACCCAAGAAAAGTGAAGGCCTATGGCAACACCCACATGGCTATAAGAACATTCAGGACCTTCATCTGTAGTAGCCCAAGGATAGAAGCAGACATCCATTAACATGTGAATGAATAAACTGGAGCATATCCACACCAGAATGCTACTTAGAAATAAAAAGGAATGAACTGCTGATAGACACAACAACATGGGTGAATCTGAACTTACACTAGTATAAGACAACCAAAAAAAAAATTGTATGATTCCATTTATAAAAAAAAATTTAATTCAAAGTAATGTAGAGTGGCAGGAAGCAGACCAGTCGTTGCCTGGGGATGAGTGGGGGACAAGAGGGGAGAGAGAAGGAGAGATTGCAAATGGGAATGAGAATTTTGTACAACTTTTAAAGACTTGTTTTGCTTCAGAGTGCTTCCCAAATTAACCCCCCTTCCAGATCAGACAGGAAAAAGCCAAAACTGTTCAGGGTCAAGGAGTAGGAAACTTAGGGCAGAAATTCTGGAAGCCAGAGAGCCAGAGGAGTAAGATTAATCTGAGTGTAAGTTTCTCCCAAATCCCTGGATGACAATTAATGACACAGGGTAAAATCTGAATTTGATTCTCTCTTGACTCAATGCACTACTTAACCCACACACAGTGTGAGGTGTCAGAGGTCAGAACTCAAGGCTGGAAATACCACTGGAAATTTAAGGGAGAAAAATCAAAGGTAAGGGAACCCCAGTGGGTCAGTTCCTAACTAGGACGACAAACTCTGCCCACATCTTTGGCAGATTTCTCAACTATGCTGATGTGGCAAAGACCCCAAGGGCATGGACTGAAAAAGCAGAGGCCACAGGTTAATAGAGACATGAGAGCAAAAGACCAAACAATATTCATTCTGCCCAAAATATTACAGGAAAAAACAGGTAAGCAAAAATAGAAGACCAAAACAAAAGCATGATGGTAAATGTAAACATGCCCGTATTAATAACTGCATGGTGTGGATCTACTACCTAAAATCAGAAGGCAGATGTGGGAAGATCACACAAAAAGAACCAACTGTATGCTGTTGACCTAAATACCAATAATTTAAAAAAGACATACAAATAAATTCTGCAAAGTCCAAGAAAGCTTAAATGGCCAAACTAATCACTTCTCAGCCTTTTGGCTAAGATCAGTGTAAGTGGCCAAACTAGTATCAGACAAAAAGTGACTACAAAATAGGACACTATTAAAGACAGCTGTAACAGAAGGGTCACTATGGCAAAATGTAATGATTACAAATGCCTATGTATCCAATAAAGACTACAAAATACATAAAGCAAAAACAAACTGAGCAATGGACAAAACCACAGAGTTAGAGATTTTAACACACTTCTTAGTTGCCGAGAAAATTAGACCATAAAAAGAAAAAGTGAAACAAGATGTGAACCCCTAAAATTAACCATTTTAACCAAAAATGAAACCACCTTACACCAGTTAGAAAGGCAAAAATAAACAAGTTGGGAAACGACAGATGTTGGCAAGGACATGGAGAAAGGGGAACCCTCTTACACTGCTGGTGGGAATGCAAGCTGGTGCAGCCACTCTGGAAAACAGTATGGAGGTTCCTCAAGATGTTAAAAATAAAACTACTCTGTGACCCAGCAATTGCTGCACTAGGTATTTACCCCAAAGATACAGATGTAGTGAAAGGGGCACCTGCACCCCAATGTTCATAGCAGCAATATCCATGATAGCCAAACTGGAAAGAGCTGAGATGCCCTTCAACAGACGGATGGATAAAGAAGATGTGGTCCACAGATATGCAATAGAATATTACTCAGCCAACAGAAAGGATGAATACTCACCATTTGCACAGACATGGATGGGACTGGAGGGGATTATGCTAAGTGAAGTAAGTCAAGCAGAGAAAGACAATTATATGGTTTCATTCATATGTGGAACACAAAGAATATCACAGAGGACCACAGGGGAAGGGAAGGAAAACTGAATGGGAAGAAATCAGAGAGGGAGAAAAACCATGAGTGACTCTGGACTCCTGGAACCAAACTGAGGGTTACAGAAGGGAGGGGGGCAGGGAGATAGGGTAACCGGGTGACGGGTATTAAGGAGGGCATGACAAAGGAGGCACGATTATACAATGAGGAAAAGATGGTCTTTTGAGTAACTGGTGCTGGGAAAAATGGACCACTTTCTTAGCCAATACATAAAGGTGAGACATGAAACCATAAAAATCCTAGAAGAGAGCAGAGGCAGTAATCTCTCAGACATCGGCCTCAGCAACGTTTTTCTAGATATACCTCCTCAGGCAAAGGAAACAGAAGCACAAATAAACTATGGGGGCTATATCAAAATAAAAAGCTTTTGTCCAGCAAAGGAAACCACCAATGAAAAAGGCAACCTAGTGAATAGAAGATATTTTCAAATGATACCTCTGATAAGGGGTTAATATCTAAAATATATACTAAAATATATAAAGAACTTCTATGCCGTAACACCAAAAATCTACATAATCCAATTAAAAAATGGGGAGAAACCTGAATAGACATTTTTCCAAAGACCTATAGATGGCTGAGAGACCCATGAAGAGATGCTCAACATCACTCATCAGGAAGATGCAAATCAAAACCACCATGAGCTATCACCTCACTCCTGTCAGAGTGCTAGAATCAGAAAGACAAGAAATAATAAGTTTTGGTGAGCATGTGGAAAAAAAGGACACCTTGTGTATTGTTGGTGGGACTGTAAATTTTTGCAGCCACTGTGGAAAACAGTATGAAGTTTCCTCAAAAAATCAGAAGCAGAATAACCACATAAGCTAGTAATTCCACTACTGGATATTTACCAAAAGAAAATGAAACACTAATTCAAAAGGATATATGCACCCCTATATTTACTGCAGCATATTTACGAGAGCCAAGACATGGAAGCAGCCTACGTGTCCATCAACAGACGAACTGATAAAGAAGATGTGGTGGGGAAGCGGCAAGATGGCAGAGGAGTAGGAGACCAATTATCATCAGGTCCCAGAAATTCACCCAGATAACTATCAAACTATTGTGAACACCTACAAATTCTATAGGAGATTGAAGAGAAGAAGAGCAGCGATTCTAGGAACAGAAAATCGACCACGTTCCGAAAGGTAGGCTGTGTGGATAAGTGAATTTGAAGTGATGGGAAGCTAGATCCCGGGGGGAGGGGCAGCTCCCAGCAAGGGAGCGAGCAGCGGAGCACAGACTCGGAACTGTTAGAAGTCGGCTCCACAGAGGGACGTCACCCCAGAGGCCAAGCGGGGGGTGAAGCCCTCGCGGGGACAGTGTGGTCTCAGCATCCACGGGGACACAAAAAGACCAGGGGTGTCTGAACACGACCAAGCTCCCAGGTACCAGAGAGAATCCAGTGGGAGAGACGGAGCCGAGCTGAGAAGGTGTCTCTCAGCTCGGGGTTACCTTGGGCTGTGATCCAAAGCATGGTCGGGCCACTGCTCTGTGAGCGGGGACACCACGGGCAGCAGACCCGGAGAGACCCCCTCCTTCCTCCTCCGGGAGGAGTGGCGTGGGAGCAGCTGCAGGAATCTGCCGGGTTCAGAGATTCTAAACAGGGCTGTGCGCCAGAGATAGAGACGCTTGGTCACAGGCCGGGGGAGCTCAGAGCGTGGCTGGAGACCAGGAGACGGGAGGGACTGCTTTTCTCTGAGGCGCACTGAGGACTGAGGCCCCGAGCTCTCGGCTCCTCTGGGTCGGAGACTGGGAGCCGCCATTTTCAGTCCCGTCCTCCAACGCCCTACAGAAAGCGTTCAGGGAACAAAAACTCCCGAGAGCGAACCCGAGCTGATGACAGTCAGCCTGGCCCCTGGCGAGGGCGGTGTGATTCCGCCTCAGGCAGAAACACTTGAGAAGCACAGCAACAGGCCCCTCCCCCAGAAGGCCAGAAAAAACATCCAGCCAAACTCAGACAGTTCAAGATTGCTGAGAAGTGTGGAACTCCAGAGCGAAGGGAAAGCAACACAGAGAATTAATGGCTTTTTCCCCATGATTCTTTAGTCGTTCAAAGTTAAATTCTTTTTCTTTGAATTTTTTTCTTTTAAATTTTTTCCTTTTTCCTATTTTAACGTTTTTAACTATTATATCTTATCAACACTTTTTAATCTTTTTACATTTTCATTGTTATAATATTTTATCCCTTCATTGTATTTAACCTTATTTTTTGTATACATATATGGTCTGTTCAATTTACCAGTCTAATAGATAGAGATAGATATAGAGAGATAAATAGATATAGAGTTAGAGACAGACATAGATATAGAAACAGAAATAGATAATAAAGATATAGGTAGAGGATTTTATTTATGTTTTGTTTTTGTTTGTATGATTTTGTTTTTTTGTTTATTGGTTTTTTCCCTCTTTCTTTTCTCCCCAGTTCCAGGTCTCTTCTGAGTAGGTTAGTGTATATTTCTCTGGGGTCATTGCTACCCTTTAGTATTTTGTTCTCTCATCCATCTATTCTTATCTGCATAAAATGACAAGGCTGGAAAAATCAACACCAAAAAAAGAACAAGAGACAATAATGATGGCTAGGGACCTAATCAATGCGGACATTAGTAATATGACAGAACTAGAGTTCAGAATGACGATTCTTAAGGTGCTGGCTGGGCTCGAAAAAAACATGGAAGATAATAGAGAAGCCCTCTCTAGAGAAATAAAAATCCTTTCTGGAGAAATAAAAGAATTAAAATCTAACCAAGCTGAAATCAAAAAAGCTATTAATGAGGTGCAATGAAAAATGGAGGCTCTTACTGCTAGGATAAATGAGGCAGAAGACAGAATTAGTGATTTAGAAGACAAAATGTCAGAGAATAANTACTTGGTCTCCTTCCCCATCCCATCTTGTTTCATTATTTTTCCCTCCCTACCCCCCACGACCCCCTATCCTGTCCCTGGGGCAGAAGGTATATTGGAGCAAATTATAATACAGAATTTCCCTAATGTGGCGAAGGGAACAAGCATCAAAATCCAGGAGGCACAGAGAACCCGCTTCAAAATCAATAAAAATAGGTCCACACCCCGTCATCTAATAAAACTTACAAGTCTTAGTGACAAAGAGAAAATCCTGAAAGCAGCTTGGGATAAGAGGTCTATAACAAACAATGGTAGAAATATTAGACTGACAGCAGACCTATCCACAGAGACCTGGCAGGCCAGAAAGAGCTGGCATGATATATTCAGAACACTAAACGAGAAAAATATGCAGCCAAGAATATTATATCCAGCTAGGCTGTCACTGAAAATAGAAGGAGAGATAAAAATCTTTCAGGACAAACAAAAACTAAAGGAATTTGCAAACACCAAGCCAGCCCTACAGGAACTACTGAAAGGGGTCCTCTAAGCAAAGAGAACCCAAAAGAAACATAGACCAGAAAGGAAGAAACACAATATACAGTAACAGTCACCTTACAGGCAATACAATGGCTCTAAATGTATATCTCTCAATAGTTACTCTGAATGTAAATGGACTAAATGCCCCAACTAAAAGACACAGGGTATCAGAATGGATAAAAAAACAAGACCCATCGATATGCTGTCTACAAGAAACTCATCTTACACGCAAAGACACCTCCAGATTTAAAGTGAGGGGGTGGAAAACAATTTACCATGAGAGGAAACAGCAAAAGAAAGCTGGAGTGGCAATCCTTATATCAGATAAACTAGACTTTAAGGCAAAGAATATCATAAGAGATGAAGAAGGACACTATATCATACTAAAAGGATCTGTCCAACAAGAAGATCTAACAATCATAAATATCTATGCCCCTAACATGGGAGCAGCCAATTATATAAACCAATTAATAACAAAATCAAAGAAACACATTGACAAGAATACAATATTAGTAGGGGACTTGAACACCCCCCTTACTGAAATGGACAGATCATCAAAGCAAAAGATCAACAAGGAAATAAAGGCTTTAAATGACACCCTGGACCAGTTGGACATCACAGATATATTCAGAACATTCCATCCCAAAACAACAGAATACACATTCTTCTCCAGTGCACATGGAACATTCTCCAGAATAGACCATATTCTGGGTCACAAATCAGGTCTCAACAGGTACCAAAAGATTGGGATCATTCCCTGCATATTTTCAGACCATAATGCTCTGAAACTAGAACTCAACCACAAAAGGAAAGTTGGAAAGACCTCAAATACATGGAGGCTGAAGAACACCCTACTCAAGAATGAATGGGTCAACCAGGAAATTAAAGAAGAATTAAAAAAATTCATGGAAACAAATGAAAATGAAAACACAACTGTTCAAAATCTTTGGGACACAGCAAAAGCAGTCCTAAGAGGAAAGTATATAGCAATACAAGCCTTTCTCAAGAAACAAGAATGGTCTCAAGTACACAACCTAACTCTACACCTACAAAAGCTAGAGAAAGAACAACAAAGAAAGCCTACACCCAACAGGAGATGAGAAATAGTAAAGATCAGAGCAGAAATCAATGAAATAGAAACCAAAAGAACAGTGGAACAAATCAATGAAACTAGGAGCTGGTTCTTTGAAAGAATTAATAAGATTGATAAACCCCTGGCCAGACTTATCCAAAAGAAAAGAGAAAGGACTCAAATTAATAAAATCATGAATGAAAGAGGAGAGATCACAACCAACACCAAAGAAATACAAACAATTCTAAGAACATATTATGAGCAACTCTACACCAGCAAATTTGACAATCTGGAAGAAATGGATGCATTCTTAGAGAAATATAAACTACCAAAACTGAACCAGGAAGAAACTGAAGACCTGAATAGACCCATCACCAGTAAGGAGATTGAAGCAGTCATCAAAAATCTCCCAACGAACAAGAGCCCAGGGCCAGACGGCTTCCCAGGGGAATTCTACCAAACATTTAAAGAAGAATTAATACCTATTCTCCTGAAACTGTTCCAAAAAATAGAATTGGAAGGAAAACTTCCAAACTCCTTTTATGAGGCCAGCATTACCTTGATCCCCAAACCAGGCAAAGACCCCATCAAGAAGGAGAATTACAGACCAATATCTTTGATGAATACGGATGCAAAAATCCTCAACAAAATACTAGCCAATAGGATCCAGCAGCACATAAAAAGGATTATTCACCACGACCAAGTGGGATTTATTCCTGGGATGCAAGGTTGGTTTAACATTCGCAAATCAATCAATGTGATACAAGACATTAATAAAAGAAAGAACAAGAACCATATGATCCTCTCAATAGATGCTGAAAAAGCATTTGACAAAGTACAGCACCCTTTCTTAATCAAAACTCTTCATAGTGTAGGCATAGAGGGTACATACCTCAATATCATCAAAGCCATCTACGAAAAACCCACAGCGAATATCATTCTCAATGGAGAAAAACTGAGAGCTTTTCCCCTAAAGTCAGGAACACGGCAAGGCTGTCCACTATCACCACTGCTATTCAACATAGTACTAGAAGTCCTAGCCTCAGCAATCAGACAACAAAAAGAAATAAAAGGCATCCAAATCGGCAAGGAAGAGGTCAAACTCTCACTCTTTGCAGATGATATGATACTTTATGTGGAAAACCCAAAGGACTCCACTCCAAAACTGCTAGCACTCATACAGGAATTCAGTCAAGTGTCAGGATATAAAATCAATGCACAGAAATCAGTTGCATTTCTATATACCAACAACAAAACAGAAGAAAGAGAAATTAAAGAGTCAATCCCATTTACAATTGCACCCAAAACCATAAGATACCTAGGAATAAACCTAACCAAAGAGGCAAAGAATCTGTATCCAGAAAACTATAAAGTACTCGTGAAAGAAACTGAGGAAGACACAAAGAAATGGAAAAATGTTCTACACTCATGGATGGGTAGAATAAATATTGTGAAAATGTCTATGCTACCTAGAGCAATCTACACATTTAATGCAATCCCCATCAAAATACCAGCAATTTATTTCAAAGAAATGGAACAAATAATCCTAAAATTTATATGGAACCAGAAAAGACCCCGAATAGCCAAAGGAATGTTGAAAAAAAAAAACAAAGTTGGCGGCATCACAATTCCAGATTTCAAGCTCTATTACAAAGCCGTCATCATCAAGACAGTATGGTACTGGCACAAAAACAGACACATAGACCAGTGGAACAGAATAGAGAACCCAAAAATGGACCCTCAACTCTATGGTCAACTAATCTTCGACAAAGCAGGAAAGAATGTCCAGTGGGAAAAAGACAGTCTCTTCAACAAATGGTGTTGGGAAAACTGGTCAGCCACATGCAGAAAAATGAAACTGGATCATTTCCTGACACCACACACAAAAATAGACTCAAAATGGATAAAAGACCTCAATGTGAGAAAGGAATCCATCAAAATCCTCGAGGAGAACACAGGCAGCAACCTCTTCGACCTCAACCGCAGCAACTTCTTCCTAGGAACCTCACCAAAGGCAAGGGAAGCAAGGGCAAAAATGAACTATTGGGACTTCATCAAGATTAAAAGCTTTTGCACAGCAAAGGAAACAGTCAACAAAACCAAAAGACAACTGACAGAATGGGAGAAGATATTTGCAAATGACATATCAGATAAAGGGCTAGTATCCAAAATCTATAAAGAGCTTCTCAAACTCAACACCCATAAAACAAATAACCCAGTCAAGAAATGGGCAGAAGACATGAACAGACATTTCTCCAAAGAAGACATCCAAATGGCCAACAGACACATGAGAAAGTGCTCAACATCACTCGGCATCAGAGAAATACAAATTAAAACCACAGCGAGATACCACCTTACACCAGTCAGAATGGCTAAAATCAACAAGTCAGGAAATGACAGATGTTGGCGAGGTTGCGGAGAAAGGGGAACCCTCCTACACTGTTGGTGGGAATGCAAACTGGTGCAGCCACTCTGGAAAACAGTATGGAGATTCCTCAAAAAGTTGAAAATGGAGCTACCCTACGACCCAGCAATCGCACTACTGGGTATTTATCCTAAAGACACAAAGGTAGTGATCCTCAGGGGCACATGCACCCGAATGTTTATAGCAGCAATGTCCACAATAGCCAAACTATGGAAAGAACCTAGATGTCCATCAACAGATGAATGGATAAAGAAGATGTGGTATATATATACAATGGAATATTATGCAGCTTTCAAAGGAAACTAAATCTTGCCCTTTGCAACAACATGGATGGAACTAGGAGGTACTATGCTGAGCGAAATAAGTCAATCAGAGAAAGACAATTATCATATGATCTCTCTGATATGAGGAACTTGAGAGACAGGGTGGGGGGTTGTGGGGGGTAGGGAGGGAAAAATAATGAAACAAGATGGGATGGGGAAGGAGACAAACCATAAAAGACTCCTAATCTCACAAAACAAACTGAGGGTTACTGGGGGGTGGGAGGGTAGGTATGGGGTAGGTGGGTTATGGACACTGGGGAGGGTTTGTGCTTTGGTGAATGCTGTGAAAGGTGTAAGCCTGATGATTCACACACCTGTACCCCTGGGGCAAATAATATAAATAAATAAATAAATAAATAAATAAATAAATAAATAAATAAATAAAAGATGTGGTGTGTACGTACACATACACACACACAGGAATATTACTGACTCATAAAAAACAATGAGACCTTGCCATTTGCAACAACATGGATGGACCTAGAAGGTATTCCGCTGAGTTAAATAAATCAAGGAAAGACAAATATCTTTTGATTTCACTTATATGTGGAATCTAAAAATCAAAACCCATAAACAAAACAGAAACAGGCCCATAAATAAGAGAGGACCAGTACTTGCTGGAGGGGGTCAGAGGATGGGCAAAATAGGTGAAGGGGGCAGGGGTAGGAAGCACAGGATTCCAACTGTGGGATGAATGAGTTACAGGGATGAACGGTACAGCATAGGGAATACAGTCAATGGTCCTATAACAGTGCTGTATGGTGACACACAATAACATAATGTATACAGTTGTCTAATCACTGTTGTACACCTGAAACTAATGTAACATTGTGTGTCAACAAAAAATTAGATTTAAAAAAAAGTTAAGATATCCAGAAAAGTACTAATAATATCAAAGTTATATACACTCCAAATAACCCACATGTCCAAAAGGAAATTACATGGGAAATTAGAAAATACTTTGAAATGATAATGAAAGAATATTACGTCGTAATTTCTGATGTGCAGTTAAATAGCACTCAGATGATTTTATAGCTTTAAATGTTTATATTAGAAAATTAAAAAAAGTCTAAAATCAAAAACCTAAGGTTCCGGGGCACCTGGGTGGCTCAGTCGGTAAGTGTCTGCCTTCGGCTCAGGTCATGATCCCAGGGTTCTGGGATTGAGCCCCGCATGAGGCTCCCTGCTCTGCGGGAAGCCTGCTTCTCCCTCTCCCCCTGCTTGTATTCCCTCTCTTGCTGTCTCTCTCTGTCAAATAAATAAAATCTTTAAAGACAAACAAAAAAACCAAAAAAAACCCCTAAGGTTCCATCTCAAGCAGCCATGAAAAAAGGAACTTAAGAAGGAAATCAGAGTAAAAATCAAATAAATAGAA
This sequence comes from Ailurus styani, assembly GCA_002007465.1. Lineage (NCBI taxonomy): Eukaryota > Metazoa > Chordata > Mammalia > Carnivora > Ailuridae > Ailurus > Ailurus styani. Next base: position 1,216,118 of record LNAC01000268.1, read on the forward strand.
ACAACAGGGAAAATTCAACTTCAGGCATGAAAGACAGAATTTCACTATAGATCTTAGAAGCACTAAATAAGGAGATCTATTCAACAACTTAGATTTTTTAAAAAAAGTACTAATACCCTGAAACATACACAGTACCAAATCTGTTGCAAGAAAAGCAAAAAATCTAAATAGCTCAGGCATTTAATTCACAAATAAAAAACATTCTCACAGGAAGACCAGATGACTTCACCAGTGGATTCCACTTAGCACTCAGGAAAGGAGTAATACTAGTCCTACACAAATCCCTTCAGAAAACAGAAGAGGAAGGTATACTGGAAAGTCATAAGGGCAGTGTTACCTTGATATCAAAACCAGACAAAGCCATCAAGTCCCAAGAAAATGGCAAATCAAAACCCTCCTCAACATAGGTGCAAATATCCTTAACACAGAGCAAATCCTACTTGTTTCTAGAAATGTAATAAAAAGAACTCTAGTACATCATGAGTAAGTGGGGTTAGTCCCAGTGTTAAAAACAAGACAACAGGCTCCAAATGGAATTACTTATGCTAACTAAGCCCCATGCTACCAAACCAAGATTTAATTACAAGTTTGGCTCACCCAGAAACGGAATCTTAAGCTAAATGATCAGGAATCCTGATCTGCTCTAGTTAGTAGTTAGGTACCCCTGCTATGCTATCCCTTTAAGAGAAACTAAGAGGGCGCCTGGGTGTCTCAGTGGGTTAAAGCCTCTGCCTTCGGCTCAGGTCATGATCTCAGGGTCCTGGGATCGAGGCCCGCATCGGGCTCCCTGCTCAGCGGGGAGCCTGCTTCCTCTTCTCTCTCTGCCTGCCTCTCTGCCTACCTGTGATCTCTCTCTCTGTGTCAAATAAATAAATAAATCTTTAAAAAAAAAAAAAAGAGAAACTAAGAGAAACTAACCCTGCAATAACCAACGGGCTTTTTTCTTTTTCTTTTCTTTTTTTTTTTTTTTTGCCTCATCTAACTTCCTGGTCCTGTTCCCTTCTGTCTATAAAAGTCTTTTATTTTAAATAGTTCCTCAGGGAGCTTTTCTACCTGCTAGAGTGAATGCTGCCTGATTCATGAATCACTGAATAAAGTGCTAAGACGATCTTTAAAATGTAGTCAGCTGAATTTTGTTTTTTAAGAGAAGGAATGCAAGGTTGTTTTAACATGTGAAATCACCAATGCATTTTATCATATTCACAGCATAAAGGAGAAAATCTTACGGTCATCTCAGTAAATGCAGACTAAGCATTTTATGAAATGTATATACATATACTAATCCCCATTCATGATAAAAACGCTGAAACTAAGAATAGATGGGAACTCAACTCAACGAGAAAACCTACAGCTCACACCATTATCAGTGGTGAAAGACTGAATGCTGTCCATATGCATTCAGGGAAACAAACAAACCATCAAAAAAACCCGAAGGTGTTCACATTGGAAAGGAAAGAAGAATATACATTTGTACATTATGATTTTCTACAGAGAAAGTCTTTAGGAATGTACAAAAAAGTATAAAAATGCTTCTAGAATACACCATTATGGGAAGAGTGCAGTCAAAAGATGACTGTATTCCCACACTATAAAAGCAAATAACTGAAAAATGAAATAATTCTACTTCGATAGCATCAAAAAGTAAACTTCTGAAAAATTAAAGATTTATAAAACCTACCCACTGGGGCGCCTGGGTGGCTCAGTGGGTTAAAGCCGCTGCCTTCGGCTCAGGTCATGATCTCAGGGTCCTGGGATCGAGGCCCACATCGGGCTCTCTGCTCGGCAGGGAGCCTGCTTCCTCCTCTCTCCTCTCTCCTCTCTCTCTGACTGCCTCTCTGCCTACTTGTAATCTCTCTCTCTGTGTCAAATGAATAAATAAATAAATAAATAAATCTTTAAAAAAAATAAAAAATAAATAAAATAAAAAAAAATAATAATAATAAAAAAAAAACCTACCCACTGAATACTATAAAATGTGGTATTGTGATTTATGATAAATATGTATTTTGGTCATCAGTTCCCAGCCTACATCACAAAACCCTTGGAATTTCCTAAGACAAAAGAACAACGGGAGGATATATGTTTTAATATTTGGTCTCTCCTTCCACGGCCATAAAGGTGATGTGGGTCCTGAACTTCCTAACAAACCTCTTTCAACCACATCTGAGTTTAGGTTAATGAGGTGACTTCTGGAAATCCCCCGAGGATGGCAGGCCGGTTGCCATGAGAACCAACCATCATTAGAGGTTTGGAACTTTCAGTCCCCCCTGCCGACCTCGGGGAAAGGGAGAGGGGCAGGGAGAGGGGCAGAAGTCTCAATCAATCACTAATAGCCAATGACCAAACTAATCAGGCCTAAGTAATGAAGGCTCCAGAAAAACTGGGAAGGGGGGGTCTGGGGAGCTCTAAGGTCAATGGCATGTGGAGATGCAGGGACAGTGGGGAACTCAGAGAGAGCCTGGAACCTCTGCACCCCTTCCCACATACTTTGCCCTCTGTGTCTCTTCCACGAGGCTCTTCTGGGTTATATCCTTTCATAATAAACTGATAATCTAAGAAGTAAACTGCATCTCTGAGTTCTGTGAGCCCCTCGAGCAAATTAGCTGAACCCAGGGTAGAGGCTGCAGGACCCTCTGAAGCACAGTTAACCACCCAGACTTGTGACTGCCGATGACAGACGGTGAAGGGGGAGGGACGGGAACCCTGGAGAACCGAGCCCTTAACCTGCGGGATTGGATGCTGTATCCAGACAGACCATGTCAGAACGGAGTTCAGATGTATGATACCCAGCTGGTATCTTGACTCATTGCTTAGTATGGCAATAACTCCCACATAGTAGAACTGGTGTCAGAATTATAGAATTGAGGGGTGCCTGAGTGGCTCAGTCGGTTAAGAGTCCAACTCCTTGATTTCAGCTCAGGTCATGATCTCAGGGTCGTGGGACTGAGCCCTGCGTCTGTGCTCAGTGGAGAGTCTGCTTGAGGATCCCCCCCCGACGGCCCATCCCCCTGCTTGCTCATGCCCTCTCTAAAATAAATCTGTAAAAAAATTATAGAATTGAAATGTGTCACTACAAAAAAAAAATCAACTAAACACAAACAAATGTGATAATGAAAGCGGGGCAAAAAAGCATGGGTGTTACATGCAACCGATAAATTATTGAACACTAAGACTAATGATGTGTTATATGTTGGCTGATTGAATTTAACTGGGTGATGGCCATAAGGAGGTCATATGATGTGATGAGCACTGGGTGTTATATGCAATTTATGAATTACTGAACCCTACATCTGAAACTAATATTGGCTAATTGAGTTTAAAAAAAATAAAGACATACATGAAATGAATATGGAATAACAAAAATCTATCTCAAATCTTTTAACAAAAAAGATAGTAAGTTCTGGGAATGTAATGTACAACGTGATAACTATAGTTAACAATACTGTATTATATGTTCAAAAGTCTCTAAAGAGTAGATCTTCAAAGTTCACCTCACAAGCAAAAGAATCAACTATACGAGGTCATGGATGTTAACTTATAGTAATCATTCCAATATACAAATTAATACAAATATCAAAACATTATGTTGTACAACTTGGACAAGGTTATATGTCAATTTCAGCTCAATAAAACTGGAAATAAGATCTCAAATCAACAATAAAACTTTACATCATTAAAAAAAAAAAAAAGAAACTTTACATCATAAGGGATGAGAAAAAGAATGAACTAGGGGTGCCTGGGTAGCTAAATCAGTTGAGCACCTGACTCCTGATTTCAGCTCAGTTCATGATCTCAAGGTTGTGGGACCAAGCCCCAGATCAGGCTCTGCACTGAGCATGGAGTCTGCTTGAAATTCTCTCTTCCTCTCCCTCTGCCCTTCCCCCCTGCTTATGCACTCTCTCTCTTAACCAAAAAAAAAAAAGAAAGAAAAAGACAAAGAAAGAGAACTAAACCCAAAGCTAGTAGGAATAACAAAGAGCAGAGATAGAGAATAGAAAAACAATAGAGAAAATCAATGAGAAACAATAGCTGGTTCTTCAAAGGGTCAACAAAAAAGAAAAAAATTTAGCTAGACTGGCTAAGAAAAGATAGAAGACTCAGATTACTAACATTAGAAATGGAAGTGGGGACATTACTATTGACCATAAAGAAACAAAAGATTATAAGACAGCACTATGAATAATTCAATGCCAAGAAATTGGATAACCTAGATAAAATGGACAAATTCCTAGAAACACAAACCTAAGGTTTAATCATGAAGAAACAGAAAACCTAAATAGAACTATATCTACTCAAAAGATTGAATCAGTGATCAAAAACTCCCCAAGAAAGAAAAGCAGGGAGCAGATGGTTTCACTGGTAAATTCTACCAATCAATCATTTAAAAAAGAATATCATTCTTTGGGGGGGGGTGGCTCAGTTGGTTAAGCATCTGCTTTCAGCTAGGGTTGTGATCCCAGGGTCCTGGGGCTGGGCCCCACGTCAGGTTCTCTGCTCAGTGGTGAGTCTGCTCCTCCCTCTCCCTCTGTGATCTCTCTCACTCTTACTCTCTCTCAAATAGACAAATAAAAATCTTTAAAAAAAAATAAAGAATATCAATTCTTGTTCAACTTTTCCAAAAAATGGAATAGGAGGGAACACTTCCTACTTATTCTGTGAAGCCAGTATTGCCTGACACTAAAGCCAGACAGAGACACAGTAAGAAAGGAAACTACACATATCCCTTATGAACACCGATCTAAACATACTAAACCAAATTCAGTAGTATATTAAAAGGATACTACAACACAACCAAGCGGGGTTTATTCCCTAAATGCCAGGATGATTCAACACACAAAAATCAATGTGATATGCCACATTAACAGAATAAAGGAAAAAAATCACATAATCATCTCAGTTGACTAGAAAAAGCATATGACAAAATTCAAAATACTTTCATGATAAAAACACTCAACAAACAAAAGGAATAGCAGGAAACTGCCTCAATGTAATAAAGTCTTAAATGAAAAATACACAGTACACATCAGACTCAATGGTGAAAGACAAAGCTTTTCCTCCATTATCAGGAGAAAGGCAAGGATGCTTACTTCTATCCCTAATATTCAACACAGTACTGGAAGTTTTAGCCTGAGAAACTGGGCAAGAAATAAAAGGCATCCAAACTGGAAAGGAAGAAGTAAAATTTTCAGAGATGATATGATCTTATATGTGGAAAACCCTAAAGGTTCCACATAAAAACTATTTAATAAATGAATTCAGCAAAGGAGCAAAGTACAAAGTCATGCACAAAATCAGTTGCATTTCTAAATACATACAATGAAAAATCTAAAAGGAAATTAAGAAAACAATTCCATTTACAATAGTACCAAAGAGAACAAAATACTTGAGAATTAACTTAACCAAGGAGGTGAAAGACAAGTACATTGAAAACTACAGAACACTGATAAATTAAAAATATAAAAAAATGGAACGACAGCTCAAGTTCATTGATTGGAAGGTTTAATATTGTTAAGATATCGTATTGCATGAAGCACTTGGTGTTATACATAAACAATGAATCTTGGTACACTACATCAAAAACCAATGATGTATGGTGACTAACATAATAAAAAAAAGTAATTTCATTTTTATTGGGTAAAAAGAAAAGAGATCAATGCTACTCAAAAGGATCTACAGATTCAATGTAATTGCTATCAAAATTCCAACAATACAGAAACAGAAAAACCCATCCTGAAATTCACATGGAATCTCGAGGGACCCTGAGTAGTCAAAACAACCTTTAAAAATGAAAAAAGTTGAAGGCAGTCACTTCCTGATTTCAAAACTTACTATAACGCTGAAGTAGTCAAAACAATGGCGTACTGGCACAAGACACACAGACCAAGGGAATAGTGTAGAGAGCTCAGAACTAAACCATCACAGACACAAATGGTTTCTGATAAGGGTGCCACGACATTCAATGGGAAAAGAACAGTCTTTTCAATAAACGGTGCTAGAAAAATTGGACATCCACACCCAAAAGAATGAAGTCAGACCATTCCTTATTCCATATTCAAAAATTACTTCAAAATGCATCAAAGATCTAAACATCGGAGATAAAACTATAAAACTCCTAGGAGAAAACATAGGACAAAAGCTTCATGATATTGGACTAGACAATGACTTCTTAGATATGACCCCAAAGGCACAGGGAATAAAAGAAACAGACACATTTGGGGTGCCTGGGCGGCTCAGTAGGTAAGTGTCTGCCTTCGGCTCACATCATGATCCCAGGGTCCTGGGACTGAGTCCCAAATTGTGCTCCCTGCTTAGCAGGGAGCCTGCTTCTCCCTCTCCCACTCCCCCTGCTTGTGTTCTCTCTCTTGCTATCTCTCACTCTGTCGAATAAATAAAATCTAAAAAAGAAAAAAACAGACACATGGAAATTTCATGAAAATTAAAAATTCTTATGCATCAAGACACTATCAGTAGAGAAAAAGGCCACACACAGAATGAGAAAATATTTGCAACTCACTTATCCAGTAAGGGGTTAGTATTCAGAATGCAGATAACTCCTAAAACGCAACAGAAAACAACCAACCTGACTCATAAATGGACAAAAGACTTGTGCAGACATTTCTCCAAAGAAGATATATGAATGGCTAACAAGCACATGAAAAGATGCTCAGTATCACTAATTATTAGAGAAATGCACATCAAAACAAGATACCACTTGATACCCATTGGGGTGGCTATTATTAAAAAACAAAAAACAGGGCGCCTGGGTGGCTCAGTGGGTTAAAGCCTCTGCTTTCGGCCCAGGTCATGATCTCAGGGTCCTGGGATCGAGGCCCACATCGGGCTCCCTGCTCGGCGGGGAGCCTGCTTCCCCCTCTCTCTCTGCCTGCCTCTCTGCCTCCTTGTGATCTCTCTCCCGCTGTGAAATAAATAAATAAAAAATCTTTAAAAAAAAAAAAACAAAAACAAAAAAAACAAAAAAAAAAAACACAGGAAACAACAAGTGTCAGTGTGGATGAGAAGAACTGGAACCCTGTGCATTGCTGGTGGGAACACAAAATAGTGTGGCTATTGTGAAAAACAGTATGGCAATTCCTCAAAAATTAAAAATAGAATACCACAGAGGGGCGCCTCGGTGGCTCAGTTGGTTAAGCATCTGCCTTCAGCTCAGGTTATGATCTCAGGGTCCTGGGATCGAGCCCCAAGTCGGGCTCCCTGCTCAGTGGAGAGACTGCTTCTCCCTCTCCCTCTGCCCCTCCCCCTGCTCGTGCTCTCTCCCTCTCAAATAAATATAATTAAAAAACATTACCATACAATCCAGCATTTCTATTCTGGGTATGTACACAAAAAATGGAAAGCAGGGACCTGAACAGATACTTGTACACCCTTGTTCACAGCAGCATCGTTCCCAATAACCAAACGGTACAAACCACCCAAACACCCAACACCAGATGAAGAAAATGTGATATATTCATACAGTGAACTATTATTCAGCCATAAAAAAGAAGGAAGTCTGACATACAACACGATCAATAGAGAAACCAGACACTAACGGCAAACACTGTGTGACCCCACTTACGTGAGGTACGTGAAAGGGTCAGATCCATAGACACAGAAAGGAGAGGCGTGGTTACTAGGAACGGGGGTAAGGGGAGAACAGGGAGTCACTGCCTGATGTGGAGAGTTCGGTCTGGGATGACGGAAACATACCGGGGCCGCAACAGCGTGAATGTACTTGACGCCGCCGGGCTGTACACTTAGAGATGGCTCCAGTAAATTCTATGTTATGTATAGTTTACCACAATTTAAAAATCCTACATGCTAGTCAGGCTGGTGGTATAGCGCTTACACACAATTAAGGCAAGCCAAGGGCTTGCAGAGTGACGGGAGATGGCATTTTAAGCAGTGGTCAGACAAGGCCTGGAAGAAAGGACTTCTCGGCAACGTGAGTAAGAAAGAGCGACTGGATGCGCACGGGCTGGCAGCGTTCCAGCCAGAGAAGACAAGGGAAAAGGTCCTGGGGTGGCGTGGAGGAGGGAGGAGATGACTGGTAGAAAATGCAGAATGAATGTTTAAGCCGGGGAGTGAGCCCATACCATAAGGCCTTCCAGGCCCCTTGAATACTTTGTTTTTTGTTTTTTTAAGATTTTATTTTTTGAGAGAGAAAGAGAGCAAGTGAGAGAGAGAGAGAGCACAAGTAGGGTGAGGGGCAGAGGGAGAGGAAGACTCCCCACTGAGCAGGGAGCCCAATGCAGGGCTTGATCCTGAGACTCCGAGATCATGACCTGAGCTAGAAAGCACTTGATTGAGTCACCCAGATGCCTGTTTTTTGTTTTTTTGCGGGGTTTTTTTTGTTTTGTTTGTTTGTTTTGTTTTGAGAGAGAGATGACAGGCAGGGGCAGAGGGAGAGAATCTCAAGCTGACTTTGAACTGAGCACAGAGCCTGACGCAGGGCTGTCTCACAACCCTGAGATTATGACCTGAGCCCAAACCAAGAGTTGGATGCTTAAATGACTGAGCCACCTGGGCGCCAGGAACACTTTGTTTTACTCTGCATGAAGGAAGAAGCCTGTGGAGGGTTTGAAAACAGGTGAGTGACATGATATGATTCATGTTTTCAAAGGGTCCCTGTGGCTGGTGCATGAAGATTATCCAGAACAGAGTAAGAACAATGGGGCCGTCACCGACCATGACCCCAGCTGCACAATTCTTATCTGAGTGCCTACCTCTTTCAGTGCGGGTCTCCCTCATGCAAAGCTTTTCCTCTCTCTCCAGCTGGGATATCATATCAGGTTTAGACGATGAATGCCCTATGAAAAGGTAAGATAAAAGTGAAAAACATTAAGGGAAAAAGTACTGAAAAATTTTGGCTCCGATCCCATAATGTAATAAGGCTCTGCCTCTCCCCAAAGCAGTGTTTATCCACTTTCCTATCACCACCCACAGTAAGAAATACACTTGGTATCATTATCACTACCACACAAATTCTCAAAATAAGTGATCCAATGAACTGTTTCTTATTCCTTTTTTCTGAAGAGGAGGTGGGACGGAGGGGGAGAGAGAGTCTCAAGCAGACTCCGGACCGAGTGCAGAGCCCCACATGGGGCCCCATCTCACAATCGTGAGATCATGACCTGAGCCAAAATCAAGAGTCGGATGCTTACTGAGGCCCCCCAGGCGCCCCTCAAGTGAATGGTTTCCAACCAATGTCTGTTTCTGTAGCATCCCTCCCAGTCTGACACCCCTCACTGGAAACCTCTTGTTCTTACCGCTGCCATGCACACTGATGTGCACCATTCCAAGGAGCTCTGATGCTATTGCTCTGTTCTGTAAGTATTCTACGAGACTGCTGATGCAATTTACTAAATTAGTTTCCCGACCCACCGGTAGATCATGATCTATAAGTTTAAAAAGGATACATGATGATGTATCAGCTAGGTGATGAAAAGCTTAACTGGGCGCCTGGGTGGCTCAGTGGGTTAAAGCCTCTGCCTTCAATTCAGGTCATGATCTCAGGGTCCTGGGATCGAGGCCCACATTGGGCTCCCTGCTCAGTGGGGAGTCTGCTTCCTCCTCTCTGCCTACTTGTCATCTCTCTGTGTCAAATAAATAAAATCTTAAAAAGAAAAGCTTAACTGTCTGTTTACAGTTCATTTACACGAGACAACATCTGCCTTGGAACAAAGCCTAGAAACGTCTTGTCTCCGTGCTCCAAAGGGACTGGAAAACTAGTGTCTGAGGAGTCCTGAAGCCTTGAACTAGTCGGCAGAGGCCAGGGATGCCATTAAACATCGTAAGACGCACAGAAGACTCCTCAAAACAAGAAACCATCTGCCCCCAATGTCACTAATGCCAAGGTTAAGAAACCCTGTTTGAGGGGATGAGTTACAGAAAGACCCTGTGCTCACCCACAGAGACCAGGTTCCTGAAGTTCTCCAGCATCACGTCGCGGTACAGCTTCCTCTGGGTGGAGTCCAGCAGCGCCAGCTCCTCCTCACTGAAGACCACCGCCACGTCCTTGAACGTCACTGCCTCCTACAACGCCAAGCACACGCAACCTCAATCTTATAACCAATGGCCACTGGGAGTGGGGCTGCACTGAGGAGGTGAAGGAGCTGTGTGGGAAGTTGTTCCCGACTCTGAGGGGTCTGAGCAACTCTTCTTAGTAGTAGTTTCTCCCCTTCCCCTCCCACAATCACACCAAAAATGCAAGGTCCCCAGGGGGACAGAGAAGGAAAGAGAAGAAGAAAAAAAAACAAACAACCATATACGTGCAACATGGTGCCCTTCATACAGTTGACTCTCTAGAACTATCATGGTCAAATTGTGGCGCACACACACATTTTAGAACTGACTGACAGTGCCAAATTTTATAAGAAATTTAGAAGAAATGTTGTGTGAATTTGCCCCAACAGTATTTGACAGTGCCCGTCTCCTTCTCTCACTGGACAGTACCACTACTTTGTCCATGTGTGCCCATCTAACAGGCCTTCAGACCCCTCCCGGGCAGGTGCACAGTTCATTCTCTGGGATCTCAGGAGCATGCCCTATCTGTCAACCGCAGCAGAATTCAGGGTCAAGGTTAAGAGCATAAGTTCTGGAGACCACATGCCTCTAAGGCTCTGTCCATTACTGGCTTTGGGACCGTGGTCAAGTCACCTAACTTCTCAATACTTAAATGTCCTTATCTGTGTAATAGCACTACATCATAAGGATCAATTGAGAATACATAAAGGACCCAGGACAGCATCTGATATGCATTAAGTACTCAACAAAGTCAGCCATCACTATTACTGGTTGCATAGTATTCCATAAAAGTGGTGATCTAGAATATACTTAGTGATTCCAAGTAACTAAACAATACATTTTTAAATTATTAATAATGCTTCAGAAAATATTTTTATACAGATCTCAGCCAACGGTCCTGTTATTTCCCTAGGACAAGTTCCAAGAAGTGGCAATACACTGTTGAAAAATGGGCACCTTTATTTTGCTAATATAATGACAATATTTCCCAATTAACTTTTCCTGTAAGAGACTAGAAGTATCCCTGATTCTCTATCTTTTGGCCAAAATTAGACATTATCTTATTTTTAAAATCTTGGGTAATTTGATAAGTGATAAAAACTTCTTAAAAAATTCCACTTATATATTTCTTTTAATTTTTAAAAAAGATTTATTTGAGGGAGAGAGAGCGAGAGGGGTGGGGCAGAGGGAGAGGGACAGAATCTCAGGCAGACTCTGTGCTGAGTGTGGAGCCCAACTCAGGGCTTGATCTCACCACCCCAAGATCATGACCTGAGCTGAAACCAAGAGTTGGACGCTCAACCAACTGAGCCACTCAGGTGCCCCTCCACTTATTTAATTTTTAAAAAAGACTGTCTTTCAGCATAGCATGTCAACTATACTCAAATAATTTTTTTAAAAAATCATCTTTTGATTTTGTTTTTTATATATTACCCATTCATTTCCTTTGCTCATAATCCTACATAATTTGTACTGAGAATATTAAGCCTTTTTCCTAGTATGTATAGATTCCCACATTCCCCACCTCCCCCAACCCGGCTCCTGTTTCCTATTATGTGTCACAACTTTTTCTGTATGGAAATAAAAATTATAAAATTTTTAAATAATAAAAATTATCTCAACTCGCAACTCTGCTCAGCCAGAGTTCTGAGCATCTATATACTAAACAAGTTGATACATCTGACAAAGGAGAGACAGACACTAAGAAAAGGAATTAGGTGAGAATGATATTATTTTTGGAGTCTTCCGTCTACCAGACATGCCAGCACACTTGCAGCCTGGCCTCACGTCCCTGAATGGAGAAGTCTCTTTTCTTCTGGGTCTTTCCATTTACTGTGATTGAACACCTGAAACTCCTGGCTTAGACAATAGGAACTTTAGTGTCACTGGGCACCAAGAGGATTTCAGCAGGTGTCTGAAGGTTCACAAGCCTATTTCTTCATGTTAAAATGCAGGTGAGACCACCTATATCCTCACACATCTGTTCCACAAAGTGTCTGGTAAATCCCTAGTTCTAAAGATTTTTAAAATTAAGTACGTACTAAACATATTAACACATCAATGAATAAAATAAACATCTAACTATAATACACACATGGTTTAACTTAGAATAAAAAAAGGGGTGCCTGAGTGGCTCAGTGGGTTAAGCCTCTGCCTTCGGCTCAGGTCATGATCTCAGGGTCCTGGGATCGAGTCCCGCATCGGGCTCTCTGCTCAGCAGGGAGCCTGCTTTGCCCTCTCTCCCTGCCCGCCTTTCTGCCTCCTTGTGATCTCTCTCTCTCTGTCAAATAAATAAATAAATCTTTTTTTTTTTAAAGATTTTATTTATTTATTTCACAGCAGGAGAGAGATCACAAGGAGGCAGAGAGGCAGGCAGAGAGAGAGGGGGAAGCAGGCTCCCTGCTGAGCAGAGAGCCCGATGCGGGACTCGATCCCAGGACCCTGAGATCATGACCTGAGCCGAAGGCAGAGGCTTTAACCCACTGAGCCACCCGGGCGCCCAAATAAATAAATAAATCTTAAAAACAAAACAAAAAAAGGAATCTAGCTCCTTTTTTTATTATTTAAAATTATTTTTTTTAAAGATTTTATTTATTTGACACAGAGAGAGATCACAAGTAGGCAGAGAGGCAGGCAGAGAGAGAGAGGAGGAAGCAGGCTCCCCACCGAGCAGGGAGCCTGATGCGGGCCTCGATCCCAGGACCCTGAGATCATGACCTGAGCCACCCAGGCGCCCTAAAATTATTTTTTAAGTGAGCTCTATGACCAACGTGGGCCTTGAACTCAAGATCCTGAGATCAAGAGTCTCATGCTCTACAGACTGAGCCAGCAAGGCACACTCCAAATCTGGCTCTTCTTGTTTGAAAACAACTGAAATTATTTTCTCTGAGTTCAGTCTGAGGTGGACTCTGCTGCACCAAGCCATACTTTAGACATTCTTATCACAAAATGTGAGGCACCACATGTGAGAAAACCATGGAGTCCCTGGAGCATTAAAGAGGAAAAAAAAAAGACTGAGATCTCAGAGTTTCTGTACAGGAAGAAAGGTTATATGATGTTAGCAAACTGTTACTGCAAACATCTTTAAAATGGTAAAACCCACATATAAATGGAGAATGGGGTAAAGCAGTAGGTAAATTATGGAAAATGATGTGATCATTTAAGTTGTAGGTAATATAGAGGGGAAAAAAAGGCAGAGGAGCAAGGGGCCCTATTTCAACCGGTCCCCTGAACTGAGCTGGATATCTACCAGACCATTCTGAACACCCACGAGAAACCCCTGAGATGTAGGAAAATGCATTTGGATGTCTACAAACAGAATGTCTCCAGCAGTTGGTCTCGAGGTACGAAGCAGGGAGCCGTGATTCCAGGGGCAAGCATCGGAAGATAAACGGAAGGGGGAGCGACCCTCAGTGATCTTGTGCTCAGCACGCAAAAGCCTCCCGCGCTGGGGACCTGGCACAGATTCGCAGACTGCAGGCCACGGGGGCAGGACTTTAGGGCAGCCCCCCAGACTGAAGCCTGGAGCTACAGGGGCGCGGGCAGTTCTAGAAGCACGAGGGCGGAGACACGCCTGGCCCTGGGAGCGAGGGCAGGGAGGGCTGCTGTGGGGCGCACAGCCCAGGAGGCTGCAGTTTTTAGCAGCACAGACAGACACAGAGACAGTGTGGCCTGGGGGGGCTTTCTGGAGAATGGACTGTGATCTCTCCGTTCTGAGCATGGTCACTCTTGCTCTCTCAGAAGAGATGCAGAAAGCCACCAGGGAAAGCCTCGAGAGAAAAAAAGCCTCAAAAAACCAGTTCTCACTGAGCCCATCCCCCCCAGGGGGCGGGGCAACTGTGCCCAAACAGGGCTGCCTGAGTAACAGCACGGCAGGCCCCTGCCCCAGAAGACAGGCTGGAAGAACACGAGGCCGACAACCCTAAGGTCCCTATAAAACAGGTGCATCTTGCTTCGGTTGTGGTCAATAGTTTGGGCTCTGTACATTCCCTCAACCACCCCTCAACAGAATGACTAAGAGGAGGAACCCCCAAAAGAGACCGTGGCCTCTGTCACAGAACTAATGGATATGGATGTAAGCCAGATGTTGGAAATAGACTTCAGAGTAGTAATTATCAAGGTGACATCTAGGCTTGAGAGAAAAAAATAATGACAATATAGAATCCCTAAGGGCAGAAATGAGCTCTAATCAGGCCAAACTTAAAAGTGCTATGAATGAACTGGATACTCTGACTGCCAGAGTAAACAAGGCAGAAGAACGAATTAGTGAGCAGAGGATAAGATGATAGAAAAGAAGGAAACCAAGGCGGCATGGGGAAAAACAAAAACCCAAGGGACCAAACTGAGAGAGATTAGTGACTCAAAGAAACGTTTCAATATTAGAATTATTGGGATTGAGGCGCCTGGGTGGCTCAGTCGTTAAGTGTCTGCCTTGGGCTCAGGTCATGATCCCAGGGTCTTGGGATCGAGCCCCACATCCGGCTCCCTGCTCAGCCGGGAGCCTGCTTCTCCCTCTCCCTCTTCCCCAGCTTGTGTTCCCTCTCTCGCTGTCTCTCTCCATCAAATAAATAAAATCTCAGGAAAAAAAAAAGAATTATTGGGATCCCTGAGGGGGTGGAGAGAGAGATGGGTCTAGAAAAAATATATATATATTTTAAAGATTTTTATTTATTTGACAGAGAGAGAGAGAGAGAGACAGTGAGAGAGGAAGAAGCAGGCTTCCTGAGGAGAAGGAAGCCCCATTCAGGGCTTAATCCCAGGGCCCTAGGATCATGACCCGACCTGAAGGCAGACGCTTAACGATTGAGCCACTGAAGCGCCCCTAGAAAATATATTTCAGCAAATCTTAGCTGAGAACTTCCCTAATCTGGGTAAGGAAACAAGTATTCATGTCCAAGAAGCAGAGAGGACCCTTCCCGAGATCAATGAGAACAGACAGACGCCATGACATATAATAGTACAATTCACAAATCTCAGACCCAAGAAAACAATATTGAAAGCAGCAAGGCGGGGTCGGGGGGAAAACATTTCTTATGTAGAGAGGGAGGAATGTCAGAATAACATCAGACCTGTCCACAGAAACCTGGCAAGCCAGAAAGGGCTGGCAAGACGTATTCAGGGCACTAAATGAGAAGAACATGCAGCCAAGGATACTTTATCCAGCAAGACTGTCATTCAGAATGGATGGAGAGACAAGGAGCTTCCAAGACCAGCAGAAACTGAAAGAATATATGACCACCATGCCAGTCCTGCATGAAATATGGAGGAGGGGGCGGTTCTATAAAAGAAGAAAGAGGGCGCCTGGGTGGCTCAGTGGGTTGATGCCTCTGCTTTCGGCTCAGGTCATGATCTCAGGGTCCTGGGATCGAGGCCCGCATCGGGCTCCCTGCTCAGCGGGGAGCCTGCTTCCCCCTCTCTCTCTCTGCCTGCCTCTCTGCCTCCTTGTGATCTCTCTACCTCTGTGAAATAAATAAATAAAATCTTTAAATAAATAAATAAATAAATAAAAGAAGAAAGACCCCAAGAGTGATACAGAACAAAAATTTACAATCTACAGAAACAAGGACTTCACAGGCAACATGATGATAATAAAATCATATCTTTCAATAATCACTCTCAACAGGAATGGCCTAAATGCTCCCATAAAATGGCACGGGGTTGCACTTTGGATAAAAAGACGGGACCCATCCATGTGCCGTCTACAAGAGACTCATTTTGAACCAAAGATATATCCAGACTGAAAGTGAAGGGATGGAGAACCATCTTTCATGCCAATGGGTCTCAAAAGAAAGCTGGGGTACAAATTCTCACATCAAACAAATCAGATTTTAAGCTAAAGACTGTAGTTAGAGATACAGACACTACATCATTCTTAAAGGGTCTGTCCAACAAGGGGATCTAACAACTGTAAATATCTATGCCCCCAACATGGGAGCAGCCAACTACATAAGCCAATGTTAACCAAAATAAAGAGACATATTGATAATAATGTTATTTGTAGGAGACCTCAACACTCCACTCTCAGCAATAGATAGATCATCTAAGCAGAAAATCAACAAAGAAACAAGAGCTTTGAAGACACATTGGACTAGATGGAGCTCATATACAGAACATTTCAACCTAAAACAACAGAATACTCATTCTTCTCGAATGCACATGAACTTTCTCCAGAACACACCACATACTGGGTCACAAATCTGGTCTCAACCAATACCAAAAGACTGAGAGATTATTCCCTGCATATTCTCAGACCACAATGCTTTGAAACTGGAATTCAATCACAAGAAAAAATTTGAAAGAAATTCAAACACTTGGAAGCTAAAGACCATCCTGCTTAAGAATGTTTGGGTCAACCAGGAAATCAAAGAAGAGCTTAAACAATTCATGGAAACCAATGAGAATGAAAACACATCAGTCCAAAACCTAAGGGATACTGCAAAGGTGGTTGGTTCTAAGGGGGAAATACATAGCCATCCAAGCCTCACTCAAAAAAAAAAAAGAAAAGTCCTAAATACACAAACTAACTTTACACCTTAAAGAACTGGAGAAAGAACAACAAATAAAGCCTAAACCACACACGAGAAGGGAAATAATTAAGATTAGAGCAGAGATCAATGAGTTAGAAACCAGAATTACAGTAGAACACATCAACAAAACTAGAAGCTGGTTCTTTGAAAGAATTAATAAGATTGACAAACCACTAGCCAGACTTATCCAAAAGAAAAGAGTAAGGACTCAAATTAATAAAATTATGAATGAGGGGCACCTGGGTGGCTCAGTGGGTTAAGCCTCTGACTTCGGCCCAGGTCATGATCTCAGGGTCCTGCGATCAAGCCCCGCATTGGGCTCTCTGCTCAGCAGACAGCCTGCTTACCCCTCTCCCTGCCTCTCTGTCTACTTGTGATCTCTGTCAAATAAATAAATAAAATCTTTAAAAAAGGGGGGGGGAGAGATCATGAGTAACACCAAGGAAATAGAAACAATTATTAGAAATTATTATCAACAACTATATGCCAAAAAATTAAGCAACCTAGAAGAAATGGATGCATTCCTGGAAACCTATAAACTACCAAGACTGAAGCAGGAAGAAACTGACAACCTGAATAGACCAATAACCAGTAACGAGATTGAAGCAGTGATCAAAAACTTCCCAAAAAACAAAACTCCAGAGCCTGATGGATTCCCTGTGGAATTCTACCAAACATTCAAAGAAGAAATAATACTTATTCTCCTGAAGCTGTTTCAAAAAATGAAAACAGAAGGAAAACTTCCTGACTCTATGAGGCCAGCATTACCTTGATCCCAAAACCAGGCAAAGACCCCATCAAAAAGGAGAATTACAGACCAATATCCCTGATAAATACGAATGCCAAAATTCTCAAGATCCTAGCTAATAGGATCCAAGAGTACATTAAAAGGATTATCCATCATGACCAGGTGGGATTTATCCCTGGGATGCAAGGGTGGTTCAACATTCACAAATCAATGCGACAGAACACATTAATAAGAGGACATACAAGAACAATATAGTCCTCTCAATTGATGCAGAGAAAGCATTTGACAAAATACAGCATCCTTTCCTGATTAAAACTCTTCAGAGTATAGAGATAGAGGGAACATTCCTCAATTTCATAAAAAAAATCTATGAAAAGCCCACAGCAAATATCATTCTCAATGGGGATAAGCTGAGAGCCTTTACCTTAAAATCAGGAACACAACAAGGATGCCCACTCTCGCCACTATTGTTCAACATAGTACTAGAAGTCCTAGCAACAGCAACCAGACAACAAAAAGAATTAAAAGGTATTCAAATTGGCAAAGAAGTCAAACTCTCTCTCTTTGCAGATGACTTGATACTCTATGTGGAAAACCCAAAAGACTCCACCTCCAAATTACTAGAACTTATACAGCAATTCAGTAATGTGGCAGGATACAAAAATCAATGCACAGAAATCAGTTGCTTTTCTATACACTAACAATATAACTGTAGAAAGAGAAATTAAGGAATCGAGTCCATTTACAATAGCACCAAAAACCTTAAGATACCTTGGAATAAACTTAACCAGAGAGGTAAAAGATCTATACTCTAGAAACTACAGAACACTTATGAAGGGTATTGAAGAAGACACAAAGAGATGGAAAAACATTCTGTGCTCGTGGATTGGAAGAATAAACATTGTTAAAATGTCTATGCTGCCCAGAGCAATCTATACTTTCAGTGCCATCCCGATCAAAATTCCAATGGCATTTTCCAAAGTGCTGGAACTAACAATCCCAAAATTTGTATAGAACCACAAAAGAGCCCAAATTGCCAAGGAAATGTTGAAAAACAAAGCTGGAGGCATCACGTTGCCTGATTTTAAGCTATATTACAAAGCTGTGATCACCAAGACAGCATAGTACTAGCACAAAACAGACACACAGATCAATGGAACAGAATAGAGTGCCCAGATATGGGCTCTCAACTCTATCATCAACAAATCTTCGACAAAGCAGGAAAAAATATCCAATGGAAAAAAGTCTCTTCAATAAATGGTGCTGGGAAAACTGGACAGCTATATACAGAAGAATGAAAGTCAATCATTCTCTTAAACCATACACAAAGATAAACTCAAAATGGATGAAAGACCTCAATGTGAGACAGGAATCCATCAAAATGCTAGAGGAGAACATAGGCAGTAACTTCTTCGACATTGAACACAGCAACTTCTTTCATTTTTTTTTTAAGATTTTATTTATTTATTTGAGAGAGAGTGTGTGTGTGAGAGAGAGAGCATGAGAAGGGAGAAGGTCAGAGGGAGAAGCAGACTCCCCACAGAGTTGGGAACCCTATGCAGGACTCGATCCTGGGACTCTGGGATCATGACCTGAGCTGAAGGCAGTTGCTTAACCAACTGATCCACCCAGGCGCCCCAGCAACTTCTTTCACGACGTGTCTCCAAAGGCAAGGGAAACAAAAGCAAAATTGAACTTCTGGGACTTCATCAAGATAAAACGCTTCTGCACAGCAAAGGAAACAGTCAACAAAACAAAGGGGCAACCCATGGAATGGGAGAAGGTATTTGCAAATGACGCTACAGATAATGGGCTGATATCCAAGATCTAAAAGAACTTCTCAAACTCAACATCCAAAAAACAAATAATCAAGTCAAAAAATGGGCAGAAGACATGAACTGACACTTCTCCAAAGAAGACATACAAATGGCTAATCGACACATGAAAAAATGCTCAACATCATTAGCTATTAGGGAAATGCAAATCAAAACCACATTTGAGATATCACCTTACACCAGTTAGAATGGCAAAAATTGACAAGAAACAACAAATGTTGGAGAGGCTGTGGAGAAAGGGGACCCCTCTTACACTGTTGGTGGGAATGCAAGTTGGTGCAGCCACTTTGAAAAACAGTGTGGAGGTCCCTCAAAAAATTAAAATAAAGCTACCCTATGACCCAGCAATTACACTACTGGGTATTTATCCCAAAGATACAGATGTAGTGAAAGGAAGGGTCCTATGCACCCCATTGTTCATAGCAGCAATGTTCACAATCGCCAAACTGTGGAAGGAGCAGAGATGCCCTTCAACAGACGAATGGATAAAGATGTGGCCCATATATACAATGGAATATTACTCAGCCATCAGAAAGAATGAATACCCTCCATTTGCATCGACATGGATATGACTGGAGGAGAGTATACTAAGTGAAATGAGTTAAATAGAGAAAGACAATTATCATATGCTTTCACTTATTTGTGGAACATAAGGAATAGCATGGAGGACATTAGAAGATGGAAGGGAAAGATGAAGGCAGGGAATTCAGAGGGGGAGACGAAGCATGAGAGCCTATGGACTCCAAGAATCAAACTGAGGGTTTTTGAGGGGAAGGGGGTGGGGGGATGGGTGGGCCCAGTGATGGGTATTAAGAAGGGCACATATTGCATGGAGCACTGGGTGTTACATGCAAACAATGAATCATGGAACACTACATCAAAAACTAATGATGACTAACAATAATAATTAATTAATTAATTAAAATTGTAGGTAATATAAAATTACATTTATAAATCCAAAATGGTGGGGCGCCTGGGTGGCTCAGTTGTTAAGCCTCTGCCTTCGGCTCAGGTCGTGATCCCAGGGTCCTGGGATGGAGCCCCACATTGGGCTCCCTGCCCAGCGGGAAGCTTGTTTCTCCCTCTCCCACTCCCCCTGGCTTGTGTTCCCTCTCTTGCTGTCTCTCTCTCTATATCAAATAAATAAATAAAAATCTTAAAAACAAAATCCAAAATGGTACTCAAAGTATGATTACAAATCTAGACATGTCAATGCAAATGAGAAGGAATGTGGGACAATTAAAACTGATTTGTAAATATGTTTGTAATGTGGGAGTTTTTTAATACTAATTTTCACACTATTATTTGGAAATAAAGAAAAGCAAGAGCCTTGGGTGCCCTTTTACCCTTCCCAAGCAGGGGGAAATGCATCCGATCTTTATGAAATGAGAAGTCATTTCAAGGAACAGGAAAGCAAACCCAACTTACCTGGAACTTGGTCATTTTTCTCCTTTTCCTTCTGGGGAGAGGCAGAACTCTGGGAAGGCAACACTGTGGAAGGGAAAGTCATCATGAGAGAGCTGCTAGTCCGTGTGGCACTTTGTGCCAAGAAGAAGAGGTGCCTCTTTCTCCAGGCAGAACTTACAACGGGGGCTGGATTCCAGCTTCCCCTGGGCTCCCTCAGTCAGCTGCCTTTGTACAAGTACAGTCCCTAACCTAAGAGCTCCTGATAACTTCCAGAGCATTCCTGAGCCTGGGTAGGAGAGGAAATGAGAGACATACACAGGCAATAGAACTTAATGGGGCCAAAGTGGCTGGGTTCGAATTTTGCATTTCTACTTATTGCTTTCTATTTCCTAGCAGCGTAAACCCTGAGCGAGTTATTAACCCTTATGCGCCTCGATCCAGTCACCTGTAAATGGGGATCATAGTAATGCCGGTAGTCCTTATTTCCTGCAGTGTCAGACAAGCAGATGCTATCATGCTTCATAAAACTTCCCTGGCAGATTTGTTCAGAAAGTGAATGTTTTAAGAAACCCAGAATTCAGAGCCATGAGTTACCGTTTACCCTAGGAAAGTCTAATGCTGACTGGTTGTCCCACAGATAATTTGTTCAGCTGCTAATGATAACCTGCCACGATCCTCCCCACCCTTACACCATTTTAATAGGTGTAATTACTTGAGCATGTTTTTAAGCTGGAAGAGCCTCAACAAACTTTCTTCTCCCGTATGCACGGAGGCAAATAATGACTAATAACCGCAGACTAAGAAATCCTGTTGCGCTTATTAAACTAACGACCCGCAGCTGCTACACGCCGTGAACAGTTACGGATTCGCTCTGCCGCAGGCACTCCGCGAAGCCGTGCTCACGACTCTGGGACAAACCACAGAGAACCTTCCCCGGGGCCAACTGAAGATCACTCTCCTTCCGAAACAAGCGTCCCGGAGGAGTCCAGGAATGCAGGAGCGGCCCCCGGGCGGGGATCAGTGAAGGGCCAGCGGGGCTGCAGCTGGGGCTCTCGGGAGCGTCCCAGCCGCAGGGGCCCGAGCGGGGGGACGGAACTCGCGGTCCCATCCAGTGCTGCGCTAGGCACGGATTTTTCGGTTTCCCATCTAATCTCATTTCATTCTCCGAACACCACTGGGAAGGCACTCGCGCTTTCTAGCCAAGAGGAAGCCGGGGCAAGGAGATGCCAAGTCGCTCGCCCGGGGCTGGAGCGCGAGGCGGGCGCAGAGCCGGCCGGCAGGTCCGGGACCCGCGCGGGGGGCGCGGAGAGCGCGGGAGACCTTCAAACTCCGCTCGCCACGCGCGCCCGCCCGCCCCGACGCCGAGGCTCCGCCGAGCAGCAGCACTCTGCCGCCGCTGCCTCCGTCCCCGCCCTCCGCCGCCGGCCGCGGCTCCCCTTCCCCAGGAGCGAAGGCCGGCTGGCTGTTGGCCCCACGCCGAGGCCGAGAAGGCTCGGAGGGACCGCCGGGACGCGCGGTTAACTCACCTCACGGCCAGCAACCTCGGCCCCGACCTCGCCTTCCCGGAGCGGAAGTGCCTCCGAGCCTCCGATTATACCCAGCTCCTGGACTACACTTCCCAGAATGCCCAAGGGGACGCGCCTCAGGTTTCGCGCACCTGCTGGACTGCATTTCCCAGAATGCAGCTCGCGGGACCGCGCCTCCCACCAGCTGGCTCTTAGTTCGGGCGAAGATGCGAATCAGGTTGAGTCGTTCATTCCTCTGGCGCTGTAACTGCCGGGTATCTTTTTGTTTTATACATTAAAGCTCATGGAAAGGAATTGCGAATTGGAAAAGTTCGGTCGTATATAAAGAGAAAAACGAAGCTTACATTGTGAAGTCAGCCAACATTTTTAGCGGGAGCAAGGGGTTGGCTAAAGATGGAAAACGTAAAAGTGAGTTAGGCTGAACCGCCCCCGCGGAACCTAGGGAGCATTGGATCTCAGACCTACATCAAGTCGGCCCCCCCGATACCGGTGCCCCCCGACCAGTGCGACCGTCGATAATAAACGGAGTTCATTGCTAGTCGCGGTGAGGGAGAACACCACCGCCACAGACACAGCCCCTCGACGGGGCCACGAGGTCAAGGTTGGAATTCACTGAGAATTCCAAGTTTGGTTTCAATGCGACGAACTTGATTAGGTTTGCGTCAGGACCATGGTACTACAGTCCAGGGCTGGGGGGTGGGGGGGGGGACAGCAAGGATTTTTAGGTGCCAGGTGTTGTTGCTTTCTTTCGAAGAGATTGAAGTGTTGCTAGAAGCTTGAAGATTGATGGAACCTGTGGAAGTTCCTGTGACGAACAATCAAGCAATTTGCTTGGACAGGAATCTCCTGGAGTAGTAAAGGCGGGCCAGTGACAACGTAACAGTTATGTTACCATAGGCAGTATATTGTGGGAAGTATATTGTGTCCAAGCTGTCCACGCAGGGTGTCTTGTGGGGAGGGAAGGGAAGAGAGGTAAGGGGAATGTGTTTGACTCCTCTGCCTCCTTTATTCCACAAGGCACCTACGGGCTTTCGACACTGTTTTGTGGCATGAGCTACTACTCATTCCAATAAGCTGAGAATTTACAAAAAGCTGATACAAATATTGATTGTGCACCAAAGAGAAATATCTTGAATTTCACTTACAAAAATGAGTTGTGTTTAAAAAATTCAAGTAAATTTAAATATCTAATTGGCTTTATTTAACGATTCATGAATTGAGCAGCATCCCTTCCAGTAAATGGAAGGGAGCTTCCAGGAGCTGCACGAATGGTCCATACAAGGGGTTATTAGAAAAAAAAAAAAGAAGAAGAAGGGGGAAAGAATTATTCAGGGAGTCTTATCTGGCAAATTATTCCACTCCTAGGATATAAGTCTTAGTTTGCGTCCTGCAGGCAAGTAACTCTGCTCTAGTCCGGTCCTTCCTTTTTTCCTCCCTCTCTTCCTCCCTCCCTCTTTCCCTCTTTCTTTTCTTTCTCTCTTTCTCTTTTTCTTTCTTTTCTTTCTCTCTCTCCCTTCTCCCTCTTCCTCT
The DNA here is from genome assembly GCA_002007465.1 of Ailurus styani. NCBI lineage: Eukaryota > Metazoa > Chordata > Mammalia > Carnivora > Ailuridae > Ailurus > Ailurus styani. The sequence goes on from LNAC01000268.1 coordinate 1,239,714, forward strand.
CTTTCTCCCTCTCTCTCTCCCTCTCTCTTTCCCCCTTCCTCCCCTTCCTTCCATTCCTTTTTTCCTTTCCTTTCCTTCTAATAGTTGTGGCAGATGAAAATACCTCTATTGCACGGAATTTCAGAAAATACTGTGATGTGTGCCTTTGTAGAATTTAAATTGTTTTACAAAATTCATGTTCAGCTTCAGATTATTTCATTACATACGTTTCCTGTTCTGCTCCGGACATAAATAAAGTGTTCTGTGATTGAATGACCCAAGTGAAACCAGGAAACCACGATTTCTCTCCTCATCTGGAAATGTATTTGTAGCTTTTTATTATGAAAGTTTTCAAACATATACAAAAGCAGAGAGAATAGTAAAATGTACCCCGTATACTCATATCCCAAAATTAAGTTAATACTGTTGTAACCTATTGGGTTTTTAAATTTTAGTTATGGAATTTTAGAACAAATCCCTGGCATCATGTTTTTAACTCCTAAATACTTTGGTAAATATTTCCTTAAAATATTTTATTTCAAAACTACAATAACATTATCACTCTCAGTAATTATTACCAATAAATCCTTCACATCTAATACCTGTAGAACTGTACGCAGAAAGAGTTAGGGCTCCCCCGAAAAAGAAAGCGGACATATGGCTTTCATGACAGAAGTTACTTTAGACCCCCAGCTATTTTCCGTTATCCACTCCCTACTGGCTCTACTTGCCTTAGCACGCCTCTTGCAAAACTTCCTAGGAGGTGTCAGAATTACAAAGAAATGCAAAAACCTCAGTAGTTGTGGATTTTAAGGGAACAAAGAGAATGCAAAAACCAAGTTTCTAGCAGCTCAGAATATAGCCTAACCATCAGAGACAATAAATCAGTGGTAGAACTCCCAGTGCTGTTTCAAAAGTAAGCAAGACCCTGTGTTCCTTATCCAAGATGAAGAGCCCAAGACCTCAACCAGTTTATACCAGCTCTCAGAGCATGTCCATAGCCTCTTACCCTCGTCCGACAGTTACCTCTGCTTCACTAAAGTCTTCACCCTAGGAGGAGCACAAGATTCATTTACATAATATAGGATACCTGTATAGGCATGCTTTTTAAATAGTATGCACAACCTTATGCCCACCTTTGCATACAATGACAAAGCTTCCTTTGCTGAATATTCATCTTAACCCCTAAAAGAAACCTCTCATCCCTGCTGGGGGAGTCACAGCTTTGGAAGTTATTCCCTGTGATTTCCTTATTTAAGCAAATAAAATTTCCTTTGTGTGACAACTCTACCTAGTGTCGTCTCTATCTGTAATTTACCAAAGAGCAAACTCATAGTAGTTTGGTTGCAGAAAAAAAGTAAAATGGAGTCTCATGTCAGGAACAAAATGGAGATGGTTAATGCAAGTGCAAAAAAGGAAACTCGTAACCTAACCTTCAAGGACTTTACATCTCTTCTCAGAAATCAGCAGAAGACACCAGCCAGTTCCCAAATGGCAAGTCTGTTTCTGGCCATCTCTGGACTTCCTTTCCTTGACTCAGCTACCCTGATTCAAATAAGAAAGAAGATGACTAGGCAACCAATCAACTAAAGAAAAGCCAAATGACTTTTATATTTATCCCATAAATATCCCTTAGCCTGTGAACAACTCAGAACTCATTGTTTCTGTAGCCATGAGTTTCCTGGTTTGCAGGCCAAAAGCCTTGCAGTAAACTCACCCTTCTGCTTTGTTTTATTCAGTATGCAGAAATTGCTTTGATAATTGACATACCCAAGCCCTATTCAAATTTTTCACCTCCAAAATCTCTTATAACTAGTTTGTTCAAGTCAATGTCCAAACAGAATCCATTCATTCTGTTTATCTGCTCAGGCACATTTATTCTTGAATACTATCCTTCTGTTCCTTTTTTCAGACCTTCGGCCTGTTGAGCAATCAGGTCAGTTGTCATGATGTCCCACATCCTGGATCGGTCCAATTATTTCTTGTGTTATTAAATGATTTGTTCTTCTATCTTATGTGTTTGCTGTAAAGTTTATTAGTTTAAGTTTATTATTATTACTTTTTTTAGTAATCTCTACACCCAACTTGGGGCTTGAACTCATGACCCTGAGATCAAGAGTTGCATGATCTTCCGACTGAGCCAGCCAGGCACCTCTAGTTTTTAAAGTTTTTATTTTATTTTTTAAAGACATTATTTGAGAGACAGTGAGAGAGAGAAAGAGAGAGAGAGAATGAGCAGGAGGAGGGAGAAGGAGGCTCCCCGCTGAGCAGGGAGCCTGACACAGGGCTTCATCCCAGGACCCTGGGATCACGACCTGAGCCAAATGCAGACGCTTAACTGACTGAGCCACCTAGGAGCCCCTTAAAGTTTTTAATTCCATTAGTTAACATACAGTGTTATATCAGTTTCAGGTGTACAGTATAGTGATTCAATTCCTATAAAGTTTAAATCTAAAGTCCTGATTAGATTTAAGTTCCTCTCTTCTGCCAAAAAAGCTATGGATGATACTGGAAATACCTGAAAGAGATCAACTGAACCCAGTTCAAATCCTGGGCAATGTCCCTCTGAATAGGAAAATTAATTACAGCAAATATGTGAAAAATAATGGTTTTAAAGAAAAGAACCTTTTAAAGGATTAATCGTTTTAAGATCAAAGGATTCTTCCCCAAAGTAAAAACATTTGGTAATATTTGTTTTTGCAGTTTCTTATATTAAACACGATCAGTTTGATAATAGGAAAGACAAAAATGACTGCCAAATTACAAAATGTAACAGAGGATTCCATTTTGAGTAATGGTGAAATAGGTAATTCCCTTTAACTTAGACACACACACGCACATACACACACACACACAAAGTCTATTGGCAAGCGTAAGCTAGCTGACAATGTGTACGGACTGAATAAGCCTGTAATTCAGGAGAACAGGGAAACCTAGAGAGAAAGCTGGTTACTTGGAGCTACTTTTCCCCTCAGGGGCATAGGCCAGTTCTGGAAACAGTAAGGCTCAGAAGCAAGACACTTATCTTTGACCTGGTCATGGGGGTAGGGTTATAAATGTTTGAGTCCAGGACCTGCCAAAAGTAGGTAACTGATAAAACTCCTATATTTTGTGTTGGATGCCAGGAACCACCGCACCTAGGGGAAAGAGTAAATAGCTCATAGATTTGCCCTGGCAGGGATCTGAAGCCCAAATCCAAATTAGCTATATCCTTGAAGCTATATAAAAAGAATCCTGAATTTGCTAATGCCCTCAGCTATCTGAGAGTCAAGTGAATATCCTCTTTGGACAAAAGATATCATCCTAAGCCTGAAATTATTTTGACAAAATTTTAAATACAATATTAATATCAGACAAAATATATTTTAAGGCAAAAAGCATTGATAAACCACACAGAAATTGCACATGTATGTTTATAGCCTATTATTCACAACATTCAAAAAGGTGGAAACTAGTGTCTATCAACTGATGAATGGGCAAATAAAATGTGGTCTATCTACACAATGGAATATAACTTGGCCATAAAAAAGGAGTGAAGTACTGATACATGGATGAACCTTGAAAATATTATGCTAAATAAAAGAAACCAGCGCAAAAGGCTACATAGTATATGATTCCATTTATATGAAATGTCCAGAATAGAAAAATCCATAGAGACAGAAGGTAGATCAGTAGTTGTCAGGGGCTGGGAGGAAGGCAGAATGGGGAATGACTGTGCATAGATACTGAGTTTCATTTTGGAGTGATGGAGATGTTCTGGAGTGAGAATAATGGTTGCACATTCTATGAAGATACTGAAAACCCACTGAACTGTGTACTTTAGAAGGGTGAATTTTATAATACATGAATTATATCAATACAGCCACTTTAAAAGCATTGCTAGAGAGACTCTTCGTAATGACAAAATGTTAAATTCACCAAGAACATAGAACAATTTTAAATTGTATGCACCTGTATAATAAATAGTTTGGCTGAAATTTGTCTCCAGGTCCTGGAAGATTAGCCATTAAATCCTTAGAATCTACTGAGTGAAACGAGTCTTTCTTATTCATGGCAGGGGGTCCCTCAGACTACACCTGCTAGTTTACGCTGGAAAGATGATTATGGGGGACCCCTAGATAGTTCATGATGATGGAATGACTCAGGGTGGGGGTTGATCACACCAGAAAAACTAACCATGTGATTCGAGGTTTGGGACTTTGAACTGGGTTATATCAATCTGTAGGGGGGAAGGAGGCTAGAGATTGAGCCACAGGACCAGTGATTTAATCGATCGTGCCTTCATAGTGAAGTCTACGACACTGAAGCTTGGGTAAGCTTCCCTGGTTGGCAATATTCTGTGTGTTGTCACACATCTGTGTGCTGAGACAGCAAAGTGTCCCTCCCAGACCTCAGCTTACTCGTCTCTCCTTTTGGCTGGTTCTGTTTATATCCTTTTGCTAAAACAAAACTGTAATTTGTAAATACAGTGATTTCCTGAGCTCTGTGAGTTGTTACAGTGAATTATCAAACCTGAGGGGTTGGTGGTCAGCTGGTCAGAAGTAAGGGTGGCAATGGAGTCCATGAAGTTGCAGCTCTTGTGAGGACTTGAAGTCTTATGAGGCCTGTGCCCCTAAAAGTTGCAGTCTGACTTACCTCTGGGGAGTTAGAATGAGGAGTCATTGTATCACCTAGTAACACAGGGGAATCAAAGATCTCAGGGTAGGAAAAGGTACTAAGTACATAGAGTTCCCTAATAATAAAAGGAGAATTTGCTATATTAGATCCTATTCAAATTAAGAATGCATCTGTTCATCACAAAACATTATGAGTCCTCAGGGCACCTGGGTGGCTCAGTGGGTTAAAGCCTCTGCCTTTGGCTCAGGTCACGATCTCAGGGTCCTGGGATGGAGCCCCACATTGGACTCTCTGCTCGGCAGGGAGCCTGCTTCCTCCTCTCTCTCTGCCTGCCTCCCTGCCTACTTGTAATATCTCTCTCTCTCTCTGTCAAATAAATAAATAAATAAAATCTTTAAAAAAACATTATGAGACCTCATTTTTTTAGATTTTATTTATTTATTTGTCAGAGAGAGAGAGAGAGCACAAGCAGGCAGCGGCAGAGAAACAGGCTCCCTGCTGAGCAAGGAGCCCAACATGGGACTCGATCCCAGGACCCTGAGATCATGAACTGAGCCAAAGGCAGCTGCTTAACCGACTGAGCCACCTAGGCATCCCAATGAGACCTCATTTTAACAGTGAACAAAAATACTTTTAAAGTCCCATTTCTAAGACATTTGGGAAAGTATGAATACTGACTGGATATTTTGATGATGTTAAGGAATGTTTTATGAGTTGGGGCAGAGAGGAGAAGAAGGGGTAAAAGAAATAGAGGGGAAGAGAATGTATTGTGGTTATGTTTTAAAAATAAAATTCTTATCTCTTAGAGATACATGCAGATGAAATGTCTGGAAATTGTTTCAAAATAATACAGGCTGGGAAAAGCAGATGGAGATAGAGATAACACAAGATTAGCCATGAGTAGTTATTTGTTAAAACTCAGTAGTAAGTATATAATGGTTCATTATATTATATGCATTTAAATTCTTTCTTTAAAAAAACAGGTTCTAAGACAGTGAAGAGGTAAATAACGGGGTAAGGGAAGAGAAGAGCAGTACATACATCTGACAGAGGGCTTATATTAAAAATATACAAAGAACTCTTTTTTTTTTTAAGATTTTATTTATTCATTTTGACAGAGAGAGAGATTACAAGTAGGCAGAGAGGCAGGCAGAGAGAGAGGAGAGAGGAGGAAGCAGGCTCCCTGCTGAGCAGAGAGCCCGATGTGGGCCTCGATCCCAGGACCCTGGGATCATGACCTGAGCCGAAGGCAGCGGCTTTAACCCACTGAGCCACCCAGGCGCCCTACAAAGAACTCTTACAAGTCAATAAGAAGAGGTACGGGGTGCCTGGGTGGCTCAGTGGGTTAAAGCCTCTGCTTTCGGCTCAGGTCATGATCTCAGGGTCCAGGGATCGAGTCCTGCATCGGGCTCTCTGCTCAGCGGAGAGCTTGCTTCCCCCTCTCTCTGTCTGCCTCTCCGCCTACTTGTGATCTCTATCTCTGTGTCAGATAAATAAATAAAATCTTTAAAAAAAAATAAGAAGAGGTACAAGCCAATAGAAAAATCTGAAAGGCATATTACAGGAACAGGATGTCCTGAATGGCCCCTTCCTTCTTCCCTACTCCTAATTCCCAGCTACCTGTATTTTTTGAGGCAGCCCACAGCTGCTGGGACCTGTAGGTGAATAACCCTGCCAGCTTCCCTGAAGTCCTGGTGAAGGAGCCAAAGCTTTCTTCCTCTTCGTTGGAAAAGGCCTCAGTGGGTGTCTCAAGAGTGAGAAAGTGAGGATGTCAGCGTCTGATCTGATGTCAAGGTTTGAGAAGTTTTACTGTGCCCAAGAAGTGCATACATCCCAGTTGTAATTGTGATGATGTAATAACTAAATTTAAATCGATTGTTTGAAAGGAAGCAAAGAAGAAATAAAGAAAAAAAAAAGCAAATATCCAGAATGATGAAGTCTGGCAAGAATTATGAACTTGGGGGCGCCTGGGTGGCTCAGTGGGTTAAAGCCTCTGCTTTTGGCTCAGGTCATGATCTCAGGGTCCTGGGATCGAGGCCCGCATCGGGCTCTCTGCTCAGCAGGGAGCCTGCTTCCCCCTTTCTCTCTGCCTGCCTCTCTGCCTCCTTGTGATCTCTCTCCCGCTGTGAAATAAATAAATAAAATCTTTAAAAAAAAAAAAAAGAATTATGAACTTGGGGCATTGAGGTACTTTACTTTTTTCCATTTGTTCCTTCATTCAACGAATATTTTTAAAAAGACTTATCTATTTGGGGGGGTGTGAGGGGCAGAGGGAGCAAATCCATGCCATGTCAGCCATGAATCACTTCCTCTAACTGACTCCCCCAGCTCAGTGTGACATAAGCTCTTCTCTAGGCAAGTAAGGCTAAGAAGACCTTCTTCCTGCATTTGCCAGTATAGGGCTATCGTTTCTATGCAGGAGGGACAGGCTAACATCATTTGTCTTCCCCAGCTTGATGTTGCAGAAGCTCTATTCCAGGCAACCTTGGCGAGAGGTCTGGGACTCCTTTCCACACTCAGTCCCCACTTCGAGTGGAGATTCTTCTCCTGCTGTGGCAGACCTGAAAAATGGACCCTGATTGATCCTGCCCCAGCTTGCTCATGGGACAGAAGTCTTACATCAGGAGAAGCTAGCTAATAAACCAAGGGTTCCTATCTTTGTATGATACCCTGCTTATAGAGATGAGGGTCACTGCCCCAGCCCCTAGACCCAGAAAAGTGTGAAAGATTCTGCCCAGGAGGAGAGGCAGACCATAAGAACAGAGAGCTCTGTAGCTCTCCCTAAAGGGACTGGCTTTGTTTGAAAGAGTGTGGGTGAGTTCAAGCCTAAGACCATCATTCAAAACAAGGGAGGTTTTGGAGAAGAGGAATTAAGAGGAGGTTGGTACCTCCATGGTAGCAAGAATTGAAACAGAATACCTCTTAGAGGCTTGACAGAGAGAACCAGAGAGAGAGAGAGAGAGAGAGAGATGGTTAAGAAGAGCCCTTGTCAGGCTGAGGCAAGCCTCAAAGGCCTACAAAAGGACCCATGAATTTACTGGTGAACTCCACCAAATATTTAAAGAAGATTTAATGCCAATTCTTCACAAACTCTCCCAGAACACAGAAGGCAAGGGATACTTTCAACTCATTCTATAAAGCCTGCATTACTCTGACATCAAAATCAACACAGACATCACAAGAAAACTAAAGATTAATATTCCTTGTGAATATAGATGTAAAAATCTTCAATGAAATTACTGGCTAAATTAATCCATCAGTACATAAAAGGGACTATCCAGCATGACCAGAGGGATTTATCTCAGGAATGCAAGGTCGGTTTAACGTCTGAGTATCATTAATGCAATGTACCATGCCAATAGAATGAAGGACCAAACCTACATTATTAACTCCTAAAACACATTAAAAGCAGTTGATGATAAAACCATTTTAAGAAAAACAGTCCATAAACTAGGGATAGAAGAAAATTTCTCAATTTGATAAAAGACATCTGTGAAAAAAACACATTTGGCCAACACTGAATGTTTTCAGGAAAAATGCAAGGGTATCTGCTCTAGCTACTTCAACGCTATACTGGCACTTCTAGCCAGGGCCAGTAGGCAAGAAGAAGAAAAAAAAAGGCTTTCAGATAGAAAAGGAAGAAGTACAACTATATTTGCATGTGATAATCTTGTATATTGAAAATCCTAAGAAGTCAACTTAAAATTATTAGAACTAATAAGTAAATTCAGCAAGACTGAACTTATGAGTATCAACATAAAAAATTAATTTCTATACACTAGCAATGGAAAATCCAAAACTGAAATTAAGAAAAGATTAATATTTGGTTAATGATTTCAGATATCCCATTTCACATAGATTTACTGCTTTGTTAAAGTAACATTCATTGGAAAGCTAAAAGAGAAGAAACTTACATAAAACCCTCCTTATCAGAACAAGTAATTATTTATGTGAGTTATCCTGCACATGTACACACACACACACACACACACACACACACACACACACACATTTTTGATATTAAACTGTGAAGACTGAAACCTGTTTTCTATAAATAACATTATGTTTTGTCATGGTTTTTTAAATATTTTATTAAGTAACCTCCACACCCAACGTGGAGCTTGAACTCACAACCCCAAGATCAAGAGTCACAATCTCCACTGACTGAGCCAGCCAGGTGCCCCATGTTTTGTCATGTTTATGCCATCATTTTAACAACTCCATGTTGTTACAGGAATATACCAAATCTTTTCATAATCCTATTGATGAACACTTGTTATATCCGTTTGTAAAAAACTCAATGACATCATTGATACAATACTTATCTTTTCTGTTTTAAATTTCTTTTCTAAGGTTTGTAGCTCTAAGAGATACACATTAAATAGTTTAAAACGTACTGGCCAATTCCTTTTCAATGTCTGTGCATCTTTTTACTGGCACCCATAGAGGAAAGTTTGTAAAGATGTCAACCCTGCCCAATAATGAATACATTTGAAAATCAAATTACCAGGAGTGCCTGGGTGGCTCAGTTGGTTAAGTGTCCAACTCTTGATTTCAGCTCAGGTCTTGATCTCAGGATCGTGAATTCAAATCCCATGCTGGGCTCCATTCTGGGCATGGAGCCTACTTTTAAAAGAAAAATTAAATGACCAAATGCTAACAATTAAAAAAATATATTTTCCTTTGGGGGTTGGGAGGGAAAATATTGGATAGGTAACTTCAGAAATCTACTATCCTTTGAGTTCAACATAATCCTTCCTACCTGAAATGTTGATGGAAGAAATGATACCATACTCTGAATACAATCATATCAAAGCCTTGGGGGCACTGAGTGGCTCAGTCGTTAAGCCTCTGCCTTTGGCTCAGGTAATGATCCCAGGGTCCTGGGATCAAGCCCCATTTCGGGGTCCCTGCTTGGCGGGAAGCCTGCTTCTCCCTCTTCCACTCCCCCTGCTTGTGTTAACCTCTTGCTGTCTCTCTCTCTCTCTCTCTCTATCAAATAAATAAATAAATAAAACATTAAAAAAACCAATCATATCAAAGTCTCAATGAAACTATGCAGAATAAAAAGCAATGACCAATTCAAAGTTTACAATGACAATTTTTGTCATTTAGTAACTACTTTTGACACTTTCTAAGTGTCATATTAAAATTCTACTCTAACACTGTAGTGGAGACAAAAGATTCAAGTGTTATGTAGTGTCCTGTTACTGAAAGGCTAACAAAAATAATTTTCAGTTAGGCTGTACTGTCATAAAAATCACAAAGGATAGTTAAACTCATGTTGTATATAAGCAGTGGAACACTAGACAGAGTCCCAAATGATAAGAACCCAACTTGAGAACTCTTCTATAAATTAACCAAAGACGGCCCCTATATATTGATTGGTCCTATGTTGTCTACTTCTTCATAGCAGGCTGGGACCATTAGCTTAGAAGCCTGATGGTGCCACACTCAAAAGCCAATTAAACACATTCGTTTGTTTAATTATAGCCCCAAATAAGCACACTTTTAATCATTTAGGGCATGCTTCTTTTGTATCCAATATCTGCTAGTCATAGATAAAACAAATACAGCTGTAACAGACCCTAAACTGCTGCCACCTTTTGGAGTCTTTGCCCCAGAAACTCCTTTTGCACTACCGAGCAACATCACTTAGACCTGTAAATCCTCTTTCCAATTTCTGCTTCCCTTTCAAGTCCCCCTTGCCTCTTCTTCTGGGTGGGGGGTACACCCCGTTGTCTCTGGAAGCTCTTGTGTTGTGAGAAACTTGCCCCTCACATGAATATCTGTCAAAGCACCACAAAAACAAACCTTATTGTGTGCTACTGACAATTCGTGGTATGTCTTTTTCTTTGATCACTCCAAATCCTTGAACTACAAGAACAGAAGCGTTGGAGAGGACAGGAGCTGATCACAATGGTGTCGTGCCAAATTAGCATCACAGAGTGCAGTATCATTGGCCTTCATTTTGACTATTTACCTGAATTAATTTTATTAAGACATTTTGGAGGATTCTTCTCAATAAATTTTATACAAAATTTTTGAGAGGAGCTCAGTATGATTTTCTCCCTTTTACCTAGTTAACAAATAAGTTCTGGGAGAGCTACGAAGTGCTAAGCAGTGGAAAGACTGTGTAGCTTCATGAAGGTGGGGGGAGGTAGGAGGATCCTAACCTCCCCTTGTCTCACAGATACATCTAGATAACACCTTAATCAGTGTAAATAACCCAGAAAATGATTCTTAGACTAGCAGAACAGACTCTCCACAGTTAAATGTAGAGACAAGGACACATCAAAAAGGGTAGGAAGGGTGATGACCTGCAGGGCTGTACACAAGAGAGGATGCCTCAGATACAGAGAAGGGAGAGAAGCAGACCATACCAGGCACCCTAGGCACGGGGGACCCACACTGGGAAGACAAATCACAATCACATTTGGCTTTGAAAACCAAAGAGGCTTAACTTCGTGAGTTCTTACAATCAGTGGGCTTTAACACCTAGACCTTTAAAAACATCAGTAGGACTTGGCTCTTGGAGAACTGGGGTGGGTGATAGGAAACTGAGCCCCCCACCCCACCCTTAAAAAGAGAGAATAAGGGGCGCCTGGGTGGCTCAGTGGGTTAAAGCCTCTGCTTTCAGCTCAGGTCATGATCTCAGGGTCCTGGGATCGAGGCCCGCATCGGGCTCTCTGCTTGGCAGGGAGCCTGCTTCCTCCTCTCTCTCTGTCTGCCTCTCTGCCTACTTATGATCTCTCTCTCTGTGTGTCAAATAAATAAATAAAATCTTTAAAAAAAAGAGAGAGAGAATAAGAAACAGCCCCACTGAGATACTGCATAGAAGTAGCCATTTGACCCTGCAATTGCACTACTGGGTATTTACCCCAAAGATACAGATGTAGTGAAAAGAAGGGCCATATGCACCCCATTGTTCATAGCAGCAATGTCCACAATCGCCAAACTGTGGAAAGAGCCAAGATGCCCTTCAACAGACGAATGGATAAAGAAGATGTGGTCCATATATACAATGGAATATTACTTAGCCATCAGAAGGGATGAATACCCAACTTTTGTATCAACATAGATGGGTCTGGAGGAGATTATGCTGAGTGAAATAAATCAAGCAGAGAAAATCAATTATCATACGGTTTCACTTACTTGTGGAACATAAGGAGTAAAATGGAGGACTCGAGGGGAAGGAAAGGAAAAGTGAATTGGGGTAAATCAGAAGGGGAGATGAACCATGAGAGACTGTGGACTCTGAGAAACAAGCTGAGGATTATGGAGGTTATGGAGGGGGGAATGGGTGAGCCTGGTGGTGGATATTAAGAAGGGCACGTATTGCATGGAACGCTGGGTGTGGTGCATAAACAATGAATCTTGGATCACTGGGAAAAAAAAAAAAGAAGTAGCCATTTGAAAAATGCCTGGGGTAAATGGGAATGAGACTTATTTATTAATCTCAGAACATGTGCTAGAGGGGCAGGGATCTTTAGGAGACTTCTCCAAGAGCAATGGAACTGGCAGCACAATTTCCCTCTACTACCCCCAGTCTAGATACAGAGACACTTGCAGGAACCAGTGCAGTGTGAACACTCTGCACCTAGCTGCTAACAGTGTGCTCCACCACATCTCCTGCAGATGACCCCCTCTGACCTATCCTCAGCAGTATTCCAAAGTGGCTATGGCCCCCCCACAGCAGACTGTGCAAACCCCACAGCAGACTGTGCACAGCACACTGTGCAAATGTTAACCAGGTCATGTAGAAGCAGCAAAAATTCCTTGAATTTCCTTGGTTTTCATTGCTCACTCTAAAGAAATATGGTCTCTTTTAGATGAATGAAAGGTTCACTGGCAGAGGATTGGAGAAAGCCTTGCAGTATCTAAAGAAGTAAATCCTATATAGAACCTTGAAGATGTTTCCTCTTTGAGTTCATCTTTAGTTATCACATCACCTACTTCTTTTCTTTACAGATTTTATTTATTTATTGTTTTGAGAGGGAAAAAGAGAGCATGAACAGGCGGAGGGGAAGAGGGAGAAGCAGACTCCTTGCTGAGCAGAGAGCCCCATGTGGGACTCCATCCCAGGACCCTGGAATCATGACCTGAGCCAAAGGCAGACACTTAACTGACTGAGCCACCCAGGTGCCCCAACATCACCTAATTCTAACCTATTCTTAATACTAAGTACTATAAATGTTATTACATGCCTTATTATTCCACAAACCTGTTGAAATCAGAGTGGCCATGATTTATTCTGTGAGATATGGACTGAAGTCCAGAAAAACTGTAGAACAATCACCACTAAGACACACACACACACACACACACACACTCCAGAAAGATTGTCTGCTTTTCTCTTGCACAAAAATGCAATATTCTTCTATTATGAAAGCTTTGAAAAAACACATTGAGGAAAAAATAATTAAGTGTCCATAAGTTCATCTTCCATATTCAACAGTTATTGACACGCCACCCCTTACTTTATCTCACTTAATTTTCCTTTTTTATCACCAAACTAAATTAAATACAAATCCATGACATTTTGTCAAAATTTGTTGTCTTATATTTCTCAAAAAATATAAGGGCACTTCCTTACATAACCATAACACCCTGAATGAAAATTAACCATACTTCCTTAATATTAATGTCAAATAACCCTTAATTGAAGTTCCAAACTCTCTCTAAAGTCCTTTACACTTGGTTTGCCTGAACCAATATCAAAACCTGTCCCTTCATTGCATGATCATTGTCTATGTCTCGTGAGTCTGTTGTAATCTAGAACAGATCTCTGTCCCTCCTTTTCATAATCTTCTTGACGTGCTGAAGAAGCTGTATCAGTTGTCATGTAGGATTCCCATATACTGGATTTGTCTGACAGTTTCCTGACAAATCTGTTACTTAACTTTTCCTTCAGTTGTTTTATATAGAGGCCTCCAAAGTGATACTCACTGAGAGTCACAGTGAAAGGGAAGTAGACCTTCAGCCCAGTTCCAAGTCATCTCTAGCCACAAGAGTGTTTTAAGTGGATCCTGGATTGCTGATGGCCTCACAGTTTATTCCGGCAAATAAAATTTCCTGTGGAAGAAAGACATTAGCAGAGATTGCTGGCTGCTCCCCAAACCCACTTATTCCTTTGGGGCGAGACCACATCTCCCAGGTGCCCTTATAGTTAGATGTGGCCACATGACTGGGTTCAGGGTAGTGGAATGTGAAGGGAAGCCTTGGACACCATTTGCAAGCCTGGTCCAGGGAAACCCCAATGCTTCATTGTCTCTGTTCTTCCCATGTTTGCATGAATGAAAAGGGCACTGAGGAGGCTGGAGCCATAAGGATGACAAGTCCTGAGTTTCTGACTCATCGTAGGGAAGCTTCCCATGAACCAGTTGCTCTCCACTGGACAATAAGCCAGAAATAAAATCCTATTATGTTAAGCCCCTGAGATTCGGGGTTGATTTACAGAAGTTGGCCTAACCCCACTAACACAGGTAGGCAATAAAGGAGGTAGCTTTTGTTTGTTTTTATATTTATATTTACTTTTGGAAGATGTCCAGAAGTAGGAACAGAAGAGATCATGACTGTGGCAGAGGCCATGCTAAGAAAGCAAGGACTTTCAGCGATGCTGAAGCTTTTGAGAAGTTTGGAGGCAGAGATTCTTTTCTAGCAGCTGGTGAAAGTTCTAGACCCTCTTCCTCCCTAAATAAACATACTCAAACAATTTTACAGGCAATTTTGGAAGATTCTCTCTCTGAAGTCCATGCATGGAGACTTAGATGGTCCATGGAATCCAGGTTGCTTTGGGTGATGAAGAGACACTTTTTAAAAAAATGATGTATAATTGATATATTAGCTTCAGGTATACAACACGATTCATTATTTGTATATACTGCAAAACGATCACCACAATAAGTTTAGTTATCTTTTGTTAGTTTTAGCTATTGTATTTTTTGGTTCTAAGGTTTCTATAGGAGTCCAAATTCTCTGGTGAAACTTTCCATCCTTTCCTCTGTCTCCTTGCATGTTTTAATCAATATTATTTTTAAGTCTGTCAGGTAACTCTAGTATCTAGATCACCTCAATTGTTTTTGTTTATATGGTCCTGATAATTTTTCAAATGTCAGGTATTTTGTATGAACAATTATGAAGGTTCTGGATGATTTTATCACGTTTCATAAAGAATTAATTTTCTGGGGGCAGGTGGGTAAAGCAGATCACCTTTATTTGATGGGAAATGGATATCCATTGTTCATGAGGACATGGGGAATATGGATGCTCTTAGGCACTTTTTGGAAGGAAGGTGTTCAGGAAACATCAAATTTAAAATATATATCTTTGGGCCCAATAATCTTTCTTTTAAAAATTTCTCCCACAGAAATGTAAAGAAAATAATGTTGGTCCAGTAACTCACCAACTCTCCCTGGAATATCTTAGGAATGGTGTTATCAGTCAGACCACATGTAAAAATGCTAATAGTATTTACTAGCATGAAGATAATAAATTTAAATTCTAATTTAAAAGTAAGGTTTTAACTGGGTATACCTGGTCTATTCAAATTGCCTTTTGCAAATAAACTCAGAATTTATGTATATACAGACTATGGTTTGCTGAAGAAATAAAGCCCATAATGCAACACTTTATCTTGCATGAATGAGTAGTTAAATATAAAATCTAAGAGGTCCCAAACCAAACAGCTTCCTCTGAGCTGACACGTATCACACACATTGTTGATGTTCAGCTGTTACTATGAAACCAAAATGCTACCTAGTGCATAATTACAAGCACATCATTTCAGGCTGCTCAAAAGAAGCAATGGTACATCTGGGCCTGATTTGGACAAATACTGACACACATTTTTAGTGTTCATCAAGTATTCCCCCAAAATGCTTTCCAGTGCAGAAACACGACTTATGAGGAAGGTGTGTGTTTACTGGTTTTGAGACCATTTTTCCTAAAGGAATGAGTGTGATTTTTGTGACTCTGCTTTGATTCATTAATAATATCATTGTGTAAGAACGATTCATATGAGTCTGCTATGACAATTGATTACTTTGTGTGACTGCAGGAGTTAACAGAATTGAAAGAATATAAATTTTGTGGTTCTCAATTTTCCATTGTTTTTTGGGAGAATTAAAAACATTCATCAGTAAGAAGCAAGTAAAAATTGATACATAAACATAGTAGAATACTATGTACCTAATAAAAGGATTAGTAGATTTGTTGATAGGGTAAATGTTTTTAACATATTGATGAATTTTTTTAAAGTTAGAAAGCAGTATGCATGCTCTAGCTGTAGTTTTCAAAAATGTTACACAGAAGCGTTTGCCTATGTAACATGAGGCACAGCAGATCAAAGTATTCACGGTATGTCTCTGAGTGGCGAGTTGATGAGTTTGAATTTTCAAATATTTTCACTTACACGTCAAGTTTTTCTATACAATTTTATTTGCAATATCCAGGCATTCACTTCAAGGCAATTTATTGAGGTGTAATTTACATATGATATTTATTCTTTTTAAGATACAGCTCTATGAATTTTGACTAACATATACGTCACTAAAATCAAGATATGAGACCCTTCCGCCAATCCAAAAAGTTCCCTAGTGCCCTTTATAATTACTCTCTTCCTTATCCTCAGACAAGCGATGATGTGTTACTGGTCTCTACTATTTTGCCTTTTCCAGAGTGTCGTATAAATGGAATCACACAAGAAGTAGCCTTTTGTGTCCGGCTTCTTTCCCTCAACATAATGCATCTGAGATTTACTCGTGCTGTTTTTTTTTTTTTTTTTTAAAGATTTTATTTATTTATTTGATAGAGAGAGAGAGATCACAGGTAGGCAGAGAGGCAGGCAGAGAGAGAGGAGGAAGCAGGCTCTCTGCCGAGCAGAGAGCCCGATGTGGGCCTCGATCCCAGGACCCTGAGATCATGACCTGAGCCGAAGGCAGAGGCTTTAACCCTCTGAGCCACCCAGGCGCCCTACTCGTGCTGTTTTATCAACACTTCTTTTAACTGCCAAGTAGTATTGCATTGTGTGTACGTAACAGTTTGCTTTTCCACTCTCCAGTTAAGGGATGTTTGGGTTGTTTTGAGGTTCTGCAGCTATAATAATGTTGCCATAAACTTTTACATATTTGCTTGAACCTGTTTTCATGGTATTGCTGTATTGTATGCAACGTGTTATGTTCTCTAAGAGAAACTGCCCCACTGCATTTTGTATTTCTACAGCTATGTCTGAGAGCTCCACTTGCTCGGTATCATTTTCTGTACTTGATATTGTCCAGTTTTCATATTTGGGTCATTCTAATAGGCGTGTAGTTCTATCTCATTGTCGTTTTAACTTGAATTTCTCTAATGACTAGTGATGTTGATCATAGTATAATGTGTTTATTTGACACCCATATATGT
The DNA here is from genome assembly GCA_002007465.1 of Ailurus styani. Taxonomy (NCBI): domain Eukaryota; kingdom Metazoa; phylum Chordata; class Mammalia; order Carnivora; family Ailuridae; genus Ailurus; species Ailurus styani. Next base: position 1,256,712 of record LNAC01000268.1, read on the forward strand.
TTTTTGGCGAAGTGCTTGCTCAGCACTTTTGCCTTAAAAAAAAATGAGCTGTCTGCTTTCTTAGTATTCAGTTTTGAGAATTCTTTATATATTCTGAATAGGAGTCCATTTTAACATGTTTTGAAAATATTTTTTCCCAATCTGTAGATTCTCTATTTTCACAACAATGTCTTTTGAAAAGCAGAGGTTTTAAATTTTGATGAAGTACAGCTTACCAATTTTCTTACATGGATCATACCAAGAACTCCGTGACTAACTCAAGGTGATAAAGAAAACTATCCCACATTTTCTAGACTTTTTATTGTTTAAGATTTACATTTAGATCTAAGACCCATTTTTTTTAAAGATTTTATTTATTTATTTCACAGAGGGAGAGAGATCACAAGGAGGCAGAGAGACAGGCAGAGAGAGAGGGGGAAGCAGGCTCCCCGCCGAGCAGGGAGCCCGATGTGGGCCTCGATCCCAGGACCCTGAGATCATGACCTGAGCCGAAAGCAGAGGCTTTAACCCACTGAGCCACCCAGGCGCCCCTAAGACCCATTTTGAGTAAATTTTTCACATGGTATGATGTATAGGTTTAGAGTCACTCTTTTGCACATGGATGTTGGATTATTCCTGCATACTTTGTTGAAAGACGATTTCTCTCATTGAATCGCTCTGGTACATTTGCCAAAAATCAATTGACCACATATATGTGGGTCTATTTCTGGACTCTATTATGTTCTACTGTTTTATGTGTCTATCCTTCCACCAATACCACACGATCTTGATTATAGTATCTTTTTTTTTTTAAAGATTTTATTTATTCATTTGACACAGAGAGAGAGATCACAAGTAGGCAGAGAGGCAGGCAGAGAGAGAGGAGGAACCAGGCTCCCTGCTGAGCAGAGAGCCCGATGTGGGCCTCGATCCCAGGACCCTGGGATCATGACCTGAGCCGAAGGCAGTGGCTTTAACCCACTGAGCCACCCAGGCGCCCGATTATAGTATCTTTATATTAAGTCTTGAGATCAGATAGTGTGAGTCATCCAATATTGTTTAATTTTTAAAAAATTTTTTTAGGTCATTCTTATTTCTTTGCTTCTTGCAGGTTTTAGAAAGAGTTTGTCAATTTCTCCAAAATCTCCTGCTGGAGTGGGGACTGTGTTGAATTTATAGATCGATTTAGGATAAATTGCTTAACAAAATTGAGTCTTCCATTCCATGAGAAGCTCTTATCTATTTGTTTGAATGGTCTTTTAAATTTTTCATCAGTATTTTGCAATATGCATCATAGAGATCACAAACACACACACTCATGTCCCCCAGCCCCAACACGCATTATATATTTGGAGCTATTGTAAATGGTACTGGTTTTTTCTTTCTTGATTTCAATTTCCAATAGTTCAGAACAAGTATAGTGATTTCCATTAGTTCAGAACAAGTATAGTGATTTCTGTATATTAGTCTTGCATCCAGTGACTTTGCTAAACTAATTTATTAGTTCTACTAGTTTTTTGTTAATTCCTTGAACTTTTCTGCATATTCTTGGCTTCTGCAATTTGAGTTTTATTTTTTCCTTTCCTGTCTTTTTTTCTTACCTTAGTGTTCTGGCTACTACCTCCCGTATGATCTTGACATGGGGTGAGAGTAGAAGTCCTTGCCTCATTTCCAAACTTCAGGTGAAAGGATCCAATCTTTTGTTTTTTCCTTCTAGCAGTTTGTATTTTATTTATTTTGATATTAACTAACTTGAATTAAAATAAAAACTTCAAAAAAGAATTCAATCTTTCACCATTAAAAATGATGTTATCAATACTTTTGCCAATGTCCTTTATCAGCTTGAGGAAGTTTCCCTTTAATTCCTAGGTTTTGGGTTTTTTTTTTTTTAAGTCATGAATTGATGTTTAATTTTGTCAAAGCCTTCTTCTCCTTCTAGCTGAATTAGACAGTTTGATTTCTGTATATTGAAACAATCTGCACTTTCAGAATCTATACCACTTGTGATGAATTATCTTTTTTAGAAATTGCTAAATATGGTATTTTGTTGGGAATTTCCATGTCTATTGTCATGAAGGATATTAGTCAGTAGTTTTCTGCTCTTATAATGTCACTGTTGGATTTTGTTATCAGGGTAATGCTGCTTCATAAAATGACAGGTTTCATGTCTTTTTTTTTTTTTAAGATTTTGATTAGAGTGAAAATCATTTTTTCCTGACATATTTGGCTAGAATTTGCCAATAAAGCCATTTGCCCCAGGTTCTCTTTGCTAGGTGGGTTTTTCTTTTTTAAAAATTTAAAATTCAATTTAATTTGAATTAACAAAAAAGCTAGTAGAACTAATATATTAGTTTAGAGAAGTCATTGTATTATTAGAGGTAGAATTTAGTGATTCGTCAGTTGCATACAATATCTAGCTAAAGTGCTACATGGTTTTTATCGATACATTCATCTTATTTAGGAGATATAGGACGATCCAGGCTGTCCACTTCTTGTGTGTGCTTTGGTAATTTGTGTCTTTCAAGGAATTCATAATTTGTTGAAATTGTTAATTTTATTTTTTGTATTTTATTTATTTTTTTTTAAGATTTTATTTATTCATTTGACACAGAGAGAGAGATTACAAGTAGGCAGAGAGGCAGGCAGAGAGAGAGGAGAGAGGAGGAAGCAGGCTCCCTGCCGAGCAGAGAGCCCGATGTGGGCCTCGATCCCAGGACCCTGGGATCATGACCTGAGCCAAAGGCAGTGGCTTTAACCCACTGAGCCACCCAGGCGCCTGAAATTGTTAATTTTATAAGCATAAAGGTGTTCCTAATGTTCTCATGAAGTTGTTCCTAATATTTACAGGGACGTTGACACCTGCAAGCCATGCACTGGGTTGACATTCTAGAACTGCTGCTCCTGGTGGTTGGTAACAGGTATCACTTGCTTGATAGGGTTTAATTCCATCTGGAATAGAGAACATACTTTGCATGATTTTACTTTTAAATTTGATATGATTTGCTTTATGGCCCAGAATACGATTTACATTGGGAAATGTTCCAAAACACTTGAAAGTAATGTGCACTCAACCACTATTGAATGACATGTTCTCTAAATGGCAAATAAGTCAAGCTGGGGAGTAATAGTGTTCGAGTCTTCTGTATCCTTACTGATTCTCTGTCATCTTGTTTTGTCAATTACTGAGGCGATGATTTAGTTTTCCAAATATACTTGTGGGTTTCTATCAGTTCTTGCTTCATGAATCTTGAAACACTTGTTAGGTGTGTACACATTTAGAATTGTATGTTACCTGCTGTACCCTTGGTAATATTCCTTGTATGATCTCTTTGTTGATATGAATGTAGTCCAGCTTTCTTTTGATTCGTTTTAGCATGGCATACCTTTTCTCATCCTTAGTCTTTTAGCCTACTTAACCTCTTTATATTTAAGAAGTGTCTCTTGCTGAAAACATAGCATATGTCCTTTTTGCTTTTTAATCCAATCTGATAATGTTTTAAGTGGTGTGTTTAGAACATTTACATTTATTTTTTATTTTTTTTTTTAAAGATTTTATTTATTTATTTGACACAGAGAGAGAGATTACAAGTAGGCAGAGAGGCAGGCAGAGAGACAAGGAGAGGAGGAAGCAGGCTCCCTGCTGAGCAGAGAGCCCGATGCGGGCCTCGATCCCAGGACGCTGAGATAATGACCTGAGCCGAAAGCAGAGGCTTTAACCCACTGAGCCACCCAGGCGCCCTAGAACATTTACATTTAATGTAATTATTGATATCACAGGATTTGAACCTATCATCATGCTAAAGTTTACTACTTCTAGCGTATGTTATTTGCTCAATTTTCCTGCTTTTGGATTGAGTTTTTAAAATAATTCCATTTTATCTCTACTACTGGCTTATTAGTTATATACCAGTTTAAATTTTTTAATGGTTGCTCTGGGGCTTATAATATGCACCTATAATTTTTCACAGTCTACCTTCTAAAATTACACCGATTCATGTAGTGTAGAAGAGCATACTTCCAATTACTCTCTGCTCTGTTTTATGGTATTGTTACATTTTAGTTCTTATATATGCTATAAACTCACAAAACTTTGCTCACATTTTTGCTTTAATGAATGTTTTCAAATGATTAAAAATTAACAAAAACCATTTTATATTTGCTTCAATTTTAAGCATCTTCAAAGTTCGTTCATTCATTCTCTCTCCATTTCTTTCTCTCTTTCCATTTCTTTCTCTTTTTCTGTCCATTTCATTCTCTTTCTCTTTTCTTTTCTTCTTTTGATCCAAATTTACTTCTGGTATAATATTCTCTCTGTAGAAATTCCTTTAATATTTCTTATGGTGCTGATCTGTTGGTAGTGAATTCTATTAGCTTTTATTCATCTGAATATTTTGCATACTTTTTTGAGAAACATTTTTATTGGGCTAGGAATTTTTGATTAAGAGTGTTTTGTTTCAGAATGTTAAAGATACCACTCCACTGACTTTCTGACTGGAATGGTTTTTGGTGAGAAGTCTGCTCTTTTTCTCATCTCTGTTCCTTGTATGTAATGTGTCCTTTTTCTCTGCCATCAAGATTTCCTTTGCCTTGTTTATTTTCAGCTATTTGGCAGTAATAGATCAAGTTTTTGTTTGTTTTTAAATCCTGCTTGGGTACTCTGAGGTTCTTGGATCTGGTAGAGGTCTTTTATTATTTTTGGAAAATTCTCAGCTATTATCTCTGCAAATATTTTTCCTCTCATTCTTTCTCTCTTCTTGTCCTAGATTTCCACTTACATATGTTAAACCATAAATGTTTTCCCACAGTTCTTTGATACTCTATTTTGTGTTCTTCACACTTTTTTAGTTTGGATGATTTCAACTGACCTATATTCAAGTTCTGACACTTTTCTCAGCTTTGTTGAGCCTACTCATGAGTCCTTCAAAAGCATTCTTTGTGATATTTTCTTTTTGATTCTTCATTAATTTCTACTGAAATTCCCCCCACCTGTTGATGTATATTGTCTGCTCTTCTCACAAAAGCACTCAACACATCAATCAGTTACGTAAAATTCTCTGATATTTCCAAAATATGCTCATCTCAGTGTGTGGTTTATTAATTAGTCTGCTGCTGCTTGGCAGAGGATTACTTGTTCTTTTCATTTTTTAATTTTTTGATTGCATGCCAAAGAGCATATATGAAACAGTAGAGACTGAAGTAAATACTATTTTTGTCTGCAACTGGTCACTGCTATTATGCTAGGATGTTAGGGTGAACCAATCTGGTCAGGAATAAAGTTGGAATTAAATTCTGTTGTTGCAATAGTTACCTTCAGTACACGACTTCAAATTTTTCTGTTACCTGGTGCTTAGGGTAGGGGCTGGAGTGCTGGAGGATTTTTCTCAATGCTCCTTCTTCACCCTCAGCTTTTGGCCATCCCTGTGTACCTGTACCACAGGATTCTCTGTCCATGTTCTGCCATTTTCCCAACGTAGCCTGGTATTGCTTAATGCTAGGAGCAAGCTAGCCTGTTTATGGGAAAGAGAGATATTCTTTATTGTCTTGGTTAAGTCTCAGTTTTGAGTGAGGATTGGAGAGGACAGAGATTTTATGCATTTGGGGGAGCTAGGACTACATAACCCTAAAAATGAGACAGAAGTTCTCTTCCCTCAGCTGTGAACCAAAAAGGTTAATAGTGCCGTCTTGTGACCAATCTAAAGACAAGAGTTTACACAAAAGGACAGAAGTGAGAGAAGTCAAAAAAAGCAATACAAAGCCTCCTTGGCTGATCCAGACCCGAGTCTTACCCCATCAGTATCTTTTCATTTTTATGAACTGAGAAATATGTTTGGTTTAAGCAACTCTAAGTTACATTTTTAAAAAAAGATTTTATTTCTTTCTTTGACAGAGACACAGCAAGAGAGGGAACACAAGCAGGGGGAGTGAGAGAGGGAGAAGCAGGCTTCCCACTGAGCAGGGAGTCCGATGCGGAACTCAATCCCAGGACCCTGGGATCATGACCTGAACCGAAGGCAGATGTTTAATGACTGAGCCACCCAGGCACCCCTAGGTAACATTTCTCACTACTTACAACTAAAATCACCCTAAATGATAAAACCACCATGAGCTCTCATGATCTTCCCTCGTAGGTAATGACAGTAAAGAAATGCATCTGAAGCCCCGATTTCTGATGATATTGTGCAACTTGAACTAGCACCTTGGAAGCCAGGTTAAGTGAGTACTTTGGTCACCCTGTTCATCCAATGGGGGGAAATCTGATAGAAAAATTATAATGCACCAATTTATAACACTACTGAATTGGACTAGGGCATTCTAGGCTGCATGGTCTTTGAGACCTAAAGAAATTTCACAGAAAGATAAAGGTGCTGACACCTAATTTATCTGTATCCTCAAAAATCCAGGGGATTTTGAAAATTAACTTCAGGGATTTTATTCTTTAGTTTTGGCCATAATGCCACCTACTGAAACAGAGCAATCACATTTGGGTTCTTAACCATAGAGGATAATATCTCAGTAGTTTATTTCTTCAGTAAAATTGGTAAATGTTAGTTGAAAAAAGCTTTACATGAAGTACAAAAAAGAAAAGACTAAGCCAAACTTTTGCTTGTCAGAGAAAACCACTGTATATATGATGGCGAGTAATCTTTCACACATCATCTATGAAGTATGTATTTGAACATACATGTATACAGACTTAAATAAGTGGCTATCATAAAGGTACAAGGACATTTTTACTGCACAATATGCGTGATTCTTCGTCATTTTAGATTGATTCTTTACTTTCTGTAACTCCATTTTATAGGAACTTGGAGAAATGTATTCAAACCCCTACTTACTTCCAGTTTAAAAAATTACCCACATTCTATAAATTTTTTCTATTAAAATTGCTTTATCATAAATTATTATTCTATACTTCCAGGTGGGTATGTACATTTTACATATACATAGTATTTCCATACATCTGTATGCATGTAAAATATGCATAACCACCTGGAAATACGATACATACTACATATAGTATACACACACTGTATACACGTGTACATATATAGTATGACTCTTCTCTAACAAACTTGGGTATTTTTCAATCCCACCGACAGAATGGATTGTTTTTGGAAGATAGAGACTAGCAAGTAAAAGACAATCTTATCTTAATAACCAACACATCTGATATGATGTTTAGAAAAATTCAAGATTTTTCCTTTCTTTGTGTGAGTGGGAGGATGGGGATGGAGAAGTTGATAAAATTAAAGCCCTCCAAAAGCATCACAGATTCTGCCTAAGGAGGCTTGAATTGGACGAAGGCTATAACTCTTAGAAATCAGTCAGATCAAAAGAACCCTGATGTCAATATGGAGACTAAAGAACCAAAGTATTATAATTTTGACATTTATTAAGAAAGTATTTTTCATTAGTAACCATTTCTGACACTTTGCAAATATTACAGTAAAACTCTGCCTTAACACACAGGGCAGGAGCAAAAAGTCAATTTTGTAAAATGCAGTGTAACCAAAGACATTGTTTATCAGTTTGTACTGTCTTATTTAAAGTGCACATACGTGTACCCACAAACACACACACAAACACACTCAGTGCTAAACTTAAACTGATGGTATACTGTATAGAAAGAGACCAAATGGTAAGAATTCAGCTCATCCTTTTTAAGACAGGACAAAGGATGGGAACCCATCCCCACAGGGTTACAGCCAAGTTCACGTAATCTCAGATTGCAATACTGCGTGATATCCAGTATTTCAAGGAATGTTTTCCCACTTGAAGTGCTTATATTAAGATTACTTGCAGGATTCCTCCTCCAAATACATTTTTAAATTTTTTTGGGGGGGAATGAACTTAATAAAATTTTTAAATAGGATACTTTTATACATTTTTAGTCATTAGGCAAAAAGTACTGAGCACCTACGCTGAGTTACACAATGTCATGGTTTTGTAAACTCAGTAATGAATGAAGCCCCGTCCCTCACTAAGCTTACATTAGACTGGACATGGGTTTAGGCACACTCATCATTGTACTTTTGTTACTCTTATCTTTCAAAAGCCCTAGTACAATGATAGTTAAAGTCATGTGCAATGTTAAAGTTGTGACAAAATTCCTTATGGAAACTCTGTTGTTACATATCTCTGCTGTGTGGTCTGACTATTGCGAATGTTGAGGTTGGGCAGAAACATTACATTTTCATGAAGAAATTTTTTCTACTATAATAACTCTAGTGAATGGAAAATTTCAGTTCCTATTTGAGGGCTTCAAAACAAACAGAACTGTTTTATAGAACTTCATTTCTGTATGGATTCTCTGTTGAAGGATAATCCTTAACATACTCTTCACTTTTATAGAATTTATCACCACTATGAACTCTCTGATGAATAAGTAGACCTGAGCTCCAACGGAAACCCTTACCACATGCATCACATTTGTATGGTTTCTCTCCTGTGTGGACTCTCTGATGAGCCTGAAGGTTTGATCTCTGACTGAAGCCCTTTCCACACACCTCACATTTGTATGGTTTTTCCCCAGTGTGGACTCTGTGATGAGCCTGAAGACTTGAAAACCCACTGAAACCCTTACCACACTGTTCACATTTATAGGGCCTCCCTTCTGTGTGGACCCTCTGATGTGCTTGAAGGCGTGAACTCTCACTGAAGCCCTTTGTGCATACCTCACATTTGTATGGTTTCCCTCCTGTGTGGACCCTCCGATGTGCTTCAAGGCGTGAACTCTGACTAAAGCCCTTCCCACACATCTCACATTTGTATGGTTTCACTCTAGTGTGGACTCTCTGATGACCCTGAAGATATGCTCTCTGACTGAAGCCCTTGCCACATACCTCACATATATATGGTCTCTCTCCAGTGTGGACACTCTGATGGCTTTGAAGGTATGATCTCTGACTGAAGCTCTTACCACACTCATCACATTGGTATGGCTTCTCTCCTGTGTGGACTCTCTGATGGGCCAGAAGAGTTGAGGCCTTACTGAAGCCCTTACCACATTCTCCACATTTATAGGGTTTCTCTCCTGTGTGAACTCTCTGATGAATTTGAAGATTAAAGCTCCAACTGAATCCCTTCCCACATTCCTCACATTTGAACGGTTTTTCTCCAGTGTGGACTCTCTGATGGCCTTGAAGGTGTGAACTCCGACTGAAGCCCTTCCCACACTCCTCACACTTGTATGGTTTCTCTCCAGTGTGAACTCTCTGATGGCCTTGAAGGTATGAATTGCGACTGAAGCCCTTCCCACACTCCTCACATTTGTATGGTTTTTCTCCAGTGTGGACTCTCTGGTGGGCTTGAAGGTATGAACTCCGACTGAAGCCCTTGTCACACTCCTCACATTTATAAGGTTTCTCTCCTGTGTGGACTCTCTGATGAACATTAAGAACTGACCTATGACTGAAGCCTTTACCACATGCGTTGCATTTGTACGGCTTTTCTCCAGCGTGGACTCTCTGATGATCTTTAAGTTTTGAACTCCAACTGAAGCCATTCCCACAGTCCTTATAAGCTTTCTCTCCAATGTGAATTTTCTGATGACCTTGAAGATATGAATTTTGGTTGAAGCTGTTACCACATGCATAATGTCTATATGGTTTTTCCCTAGTGTGGACTATCTGAAGGTCCTGAAAGTGTGAGGCCAGACTGAAGCCATTACCACATTCCTCGGAATTATAAGGAATCTCTCCCATGTGAACCCTATGCTGAATGTTAAGATTTGAGCTACAAATAAAACCCTTCTCATATTCCACATCTGTGTATAGTTTCTCTTCAGTGTGGGTTTTCTGGTGGACTTGAAGACAAGAACCCTGATTAAAGACATTCCCAGTCTCTTCATATTCATGGGGTTTCTCCACAGTACAGACCCTAAAAATACTATTAAGGTCTAAGCTATGACTTAAGTCTTTCTCATAAATATTGCATCTATAGGACGCCCTCCCTGTGTGGATAAGTTCACAAGTATTAAGAGAGGAGCACTGACTGAAGTTCTCACCGTATCCACATTTACATGGCTTCTCCTCTGTATGTTCTCTATGTTCTCTCTGATGCAACTGCAGATGTGAACTCTCAAAAACACAACCATCTCCTCTATGAACACACTGATGAGTATGAAGAGCTGAACCACAACTGCAGCCCTTTCTACATGGACTGTAGGGGTGGGTCTTCCCTTCTAAGTGTAACTGCTGATAAACTTCCGAACTGGAGTCATCACTGAAGGCTTTTCTGTACTCATTACAGGGATAGGGCTTTTGCCCTGTTTGAATTAAGTCTTGATTAAGCAATGAAACCTTCATGATGTTCCCTCCACAGTCATGGCAGCTGTAGTTTTTTTCTGTTCTGTGTACTCCCACATTGTGATGTGATATCCAACTGGTGCGGTCACACTTACAGAAATTATTTTTCATCAAAATTTGCTGACATCTACACTGAAAATTATGTGACTCTGTCAGACACATTTTCCTCCAAGAATGCTGGGATCTCCAAGATGGAAATTCTTGACTTTCCAGGCAACTGGAAACATCCTCGATATGAGTCAATAGACAGTTCTCATCTTCAGAAATATGAACTGGCACTCTTGCCCAAAGCTGGCAGGGGAAATCCCCTTGTTTTTGCAACTGAGAAATATTCCCTTGAAAATTTTTCATGGAATCTTGACATCTGGTTAACCCGCCTGCACCCTGTTGCCAGGTCTGCCGGGAAGAAAGCTCTTTGGGAGAAATGTAGCGTAATCCCACTTCTTGATTACTCTCCATATTGTGTTGACTCTTAGTTCCTATAATGATAAAGAGAATGTAGACATGTGCACACGTGAATTTTTTATCCAGAGATTTCAAGATTTTGCACTTAGGTCAAGACATGAAACTTCAATGAACTATAGGAAAATTCATGTTACTACTTCTTTTTTTTTTTTTTTTTTAGATTTTTATTTATTTATTTCACAGAGGGAGAGAGATCACAAAGAGGCAGAGAGGCAGGCAGAGAGAGAGAGGGGGAAGCAGGCTCCCCGCTGAGCAGGGAGCCCAATGCGGGCCTCGATCCCAGGACCCTGAGATCATGACCTGAGCCGAAAGCAGAGGCTCCAACCCACTGAGCCACCCAGGCGCCCATGTTACTACTTCTAAAAGTACTTAGAAAGTGGCTCTTCTTTGGTTATATCAGGAATATAAGTAGGATCCACATAATTCAGGCTATCTGTATGCCTCAAAATCAGGGCTTTGCAACACAACCTGGAAACATCGAACATGGTAGCCCTGTTCAAAAGGCCTATTAAAACCATATAAGTATTATCATGGGTTTATCATGCATTGCCTGGAGATCCCAAGGACAAAATAGAAGGCGGTATTCTCAAATTGGAAAGAATAGGATTCGGGTGGACAAAGGCTTCTTGCCCTGATAATAACGTTTGCTTTTTCTCTGGCATGTGAGTATGGCAATGTTTTAGTTTGTGTTAGGAGACAGTGTTAAATGCTGTGCAAAGACAAACACGGAGGCATCATTGGCCTCTCTCTAATAAGCTATTTATTGTCATGAGAGTAATAAACTCTTCAAAGTCACTGTATGCCACATCAGTTTCAACTCTTAAAAAAAAAATTTCACGATTATCAGAGGCCATTGTATAGGTCAGAATGTGAAACACTGTAACAGGATTCAACTCTAAAGACAGGGGAAAAAAAATGGTGGTGGAGGGAGGGAGCACAGCCAAGTTCCCTGACACTTAGGTGTCCTCTGAGGCAAATCATCAAAAACCAAAACTCAGTGAACACTGACTTTGGCTTGTGTCCTTTTATTGGAAAAATAATGTTTAGGGAATCTGAAGCACCAGATTTGAAGACAGGCACATTTGATGACAAGCACAGATAGGAAATGGTCTGTCACTTAGTTATCAACACTCTGCTTACAAGCAGACAGCAAATCTTTATATCCTGGGAAGAAGTATCCTCCCTGCAGACACTGGATTCAGCAGGGTTGATGTAATAACATACTTTTCTTTTATCTATAATATTCATTTATTGAAGAATGACATAACACAGTTGATATTGAAAAAAATGTGTCATAACCCCATATATTTAAGATGAATATAAAGTGAAACAATCTTTTAGTACCCATTTTAGAAAAGAGCAACTTGAAGCTTTCATTTTTTAAATTTTTTTTCCTTCTTACAGGCCTGGCTTTATTTTTTTTTATTATGTTCAGTTAGCCACTGTATAGCATGCAATTAGGTTTTGATGTAGTGTTTGATGTTGATGTAGATTCATTAGTTAAGTATAACACCCAGTGCTCATCACAGCATGTGCCCTCCTCAATACCCACCACCCTGTTACCCCTCCCCCCACCCTCTTCCCCTCTGAAACCCCCAGATTGTTTCTCGGGGTCCGTAGTCTCTCATGGTTCATCTCCCTCTCTGATTTCTCCCCCTTTGGATTTCCCTCCCTTCCCCTATGGTCCTCCGTGTTACTGCTTATGTTTCACATATGAGTGAAACCATATGATAATTGTCTTTCTCTGCTTCACTTACTTCACTTAACATAATCCTCTCCAGTTCTTTTTCCTTAAAAGATTTTATTCATTTGACGGAGAGAAAAACGGGGGACAGGGTAGAGCAAGCAGGGGAGGGGCAGGTAGAGGGAGAAGCAGGCTCCCCACTGAGCAGGGAGCCTAATGCAGGACTCGATCCCAGGACCTGAGCTGAAGGCAGATGCTTCATGGGCTGAGCCACCCAGGTGCCCCGAGAAGTACTTTTCTAACACTTGGAAGCACATTAATTCTCTACAGCACCCAGAAAAGAAAGCAGTAAAACGGGATTCTTTTCATACATGAATACTATCCTCAAACGAAATCATTCTTCCTTCATAGATAGACTGTCTTTGTCTGTCTGTCCACACAGGAACATATTATCTATAAGGACGAGTGCTTTGTTTCCAGCAAATAGGAGTTACTCAATGAGCATATAATGAACAGATCCCAGGGTGAGTCATTCTCAGTCTCAGAACTAAAAGGGCACGGATATGTGTTGCTGTTCATGGGAAAGAAACTGGTGATGGCCATTTGCCGTGAAGTTGAAAAGCTGTATAAGAGGCAGGGCCACACTTTGGGGATCACGTGCTGATGAGAAAAGCCAAGGTCACAGGGCTCTTGTGGAGTAAGCCTTTTTAATTTTTAAAATAACTTAAAACAGTGTATTTTTTCTTGTATGAAATCTTATGGATAAGATGATCCCCAACTTNACAGGGCTCTTGTGGAGTAAGCCTTTTTAATTTTTAAAATAACTTAAAACAGTGTATTTTTTTCTTGTATGAAATCTTATGGATAAGATGATCCCCAACTTAAAAAAAAAGAGAAAAGAAAATGCCACACTGATGCAGGCATTAGAATCTGGGGCACTGCAGTGACTGCAGGATAACACTTTATGTTACACGTAACATGTATAGCACATCCATAGGTACTGCTCTTGGTACTTAAGAAAAAATGCTAGTGGGGCACCTGGGTGGCTCAGTCGGTCAAGTGTCCAACTCTTGATTTCAGCTCAGGTCATGATCTCAGGGTTGTGAGATCAAGCCCCACGTCAGACTCTGTGCTGGGCGTGGAGCCTGCTTAGGATTCTCTCTCTCTCTCTCCCTTTGCCCTTCCTTCTACCAAAAAGCCCCACAACACTTAGTGAGGTCTCTGGCTTCTCAAAAACCAGGCTTCTGGTAATTACATTAATATCTTATCACCTAAAGATGAAGTGAAGGACATACTACAGGAGACAGATAAAGCAAACAGCTTATGCATGAGAAGTCTGGCATCCAGCTAGAGTTCATCATAATGCTTACAGTTTTGTTTGGTATCATCAGAAACACTCAGTATGCACCTATAAAGATACAGTTTAATATGCTATATCTTTTGGGACTGACATGGTGGCTTGAGGACATGATGGCAGGTTGCTGTAACCAGTTTTTTTTGGGTGTTATATGTAAACAATGAATCTTGGAACACTACATCAAAAACTAATGGCATACTGTATGGTGACTTACATAATGAAAAATAATTTTAAAAAAGCTCTTTCAATAGAAAATTGTACATCATTTATGACATGACCCCTCTCAAACATTTAAGAGATTACAGTTTCCTTTGGACCAGTGGCTTTCCAATGTTAAAGCAATGCAAGAAGGGGAAAAAAGTTTATTTCACTTAGTTCCAGGCTCTATGGAAAAATCACACATGGAACAACAGTAACCTGAACCTCCTTTAGCCAGCGGTGCTCACCAGAACACCTTGTCACTTCCTTTCCTTCTCTCAACATTTAAATTCTATCTTAGTATCAAAGGCAGGGTGCAGATGAGAAGCTGTGTTAAGTCAAATTCATAAATGTACTTATCTGATGGAGAAAATACGCATTGCAAAAGAGCACTAAAAGACCTCATCTCAAGTAGGAAGCTGAGAATTTATTTCATCTTTTTAGTGTTCCTGCTTTAGAGTTGGAGAAAGTTAATCATTCCAGCATCCTCTATGAACCAATTCAACAACAAAAATGTTATAGGCATGGTAAATACCAAATAATTCCTTTATCTTTAATAGTTAGCTAGTTAGTAATAGCTAATAATAATAAGAGAAAAAAATCTCAGTTCGATTTTCTTTTTCTCTTCTAATAGAAGCTCGTCAAGAATATCAATTCAGGTGACCCAGGATGAGATAACCCTGAATTCTTACCGACTTTTTTTTGGGGGGGGGGTGGTAGTGTTCGATGATTCATTAGTTGCTTATAACATCCAGAGTTCATCACATTACGGGCCCTCCTTAATGCCCATCACCCAGTTACCCCATCCCCCACCCACCTCCCTTCCCACAACCCTCAGTTTTTCCCAGAGTCTTACTGACCTTTTAGACAGTAAGAGAAAGGAAGGCACTTTGCGGGCAGTAGAGGATACAGATAAATACTTACACAGCTGGCTACTCCCCTCACCACATCTGAGACTTAGCTCTGTGAGAGTCTATTTAACCTTTGGAGGATTTCTTGGGTCTCCACTGCTTTTCCTCACAATTGAATGAGTTCGACCTTTCTGTTTGGGAAGGTAATTAGTTATTGATTCAATTTCCTTAACAGATTGTCAATTTCTTCTTGTGTAAGTTTTGGTAAATTAGGCTTTTCGTGGAGTTGGTCCATTGCATCTAGGTTATCAAATCTGTGGGCTTAGAGTTCATCCACAGTATTCCTTTATTATCCTTTTAATGTCCATAGGACCTGGGTGATGTCCCCTCTTCCATGTCTGATATTAGTCATTTGTATCCTCTCTCTTTTCTTCTTAGTTGGTCTGGCTAGATGCTTACTGATTTTAATTTTTCAAAGAACCAGACTTTGTTTTCATTTTTTTTCTCCATTGGTTTTCTGTTTTCAGTTTGATTTCTTCTCTAATTCTTATTATTTCTTTTCTTCGCTGACTTTGGATTTAATTTGCTCTTCTTTTTCTAGTTTTCTAAGGTAGGAGCTTAGATGATTGATTTTTAGGTCTTTCTTCTCTTCTAATATATATGCCTATAGTGCTTTAAATCTCCTCCTAGCACTGCTTTCTCTGCCTCCCACAAATTTTGATAAGCTGTGTTTTAATTTTCATTTAGTTCAAAATATCTTTAAATTTCTCTCAAGATTCTACTTTAATCCACGTGTTATTTAGACGTGTGTTGTTGAATCTCCATGTATTTTAAGATTTTCCAGTTATTTAGTTTATTGATTTCTAGTAAAATTCAACTATGGTCTGAGAGCAGACATTGTATGATTTCTATTCTTTAAGATTTGGTAAGGTGTGTCTTATGGCCCAGAGTGTGGTCTGTCTTGGTGAATATCCCAAGTGAGCTTGAGAAGAATTCTACCTTTCCAATTATCTAAGTTAAAATGGCTCCAACACCCCCACTCCATGCCACAAGGCTATAATTTTAGAATCACAGTTTAAATTCATTCTGCAAGGGGAAACATATAATCTATGAAAACAAAAACAGGTTAGGTAGAGTGGGAACAGGGGGGCAAAATGCAGAAAACAAAGATGCCCCTTTATATTAGAGCATAAAACTGGCAGGCCTATCACAGCCTGAGATCTGATATCAGAACCACTATTAACGATCAAAAAAGTTATAAGAAAAAATAGACTAAACATGCGTAATTTAAAAACCAGATTTGTATATTTTATTAGCAACATGATATTTTCTCCACATCTTCCTTATGTCTGAAGTTAGTTAAGGCAAATGTGGTAAGTTTTCTATTGAAAAGTAAATTTTGGCAAGGAATTGTAATTCCAAATAAACATCTATTTGGCACCTGTAAGACGTCACTAAATATTTATGAAAGGTTGTGTTAAAACTTGCGGTATAGGGGCATCTGGGTGGCTCAGTCAGTTAAGACTCTGACTTTGGCTCAGATCATGATCTCAGGGTGCTGGGACTCATCCCTCTGTTGGGCTCTGTGCTCAATGGGGAGTCTGCTTCTCCCCATCCTCTCTGCCTCTCACCCTGCTCATGTGCTCTCTCTCTCAAATAAATAAATAAAATATTTAAAAGAAAACTTGAGGTTTAAGTTAAGGTTAACATATAAAGTTAAACTACGGTTGCAGCAGTTACTAACATAGTGATGTTTGGTATCCTAGTAAGCCATAAGGGAATTAAAATTATTGAAGGAAACAGCCGAGAACAGCTGAGACCCACTGATAGGAATGGGGAGTTTTTTGTTCAGTGCCAGATAATAATAAACTAAAGAAAGCAGTATTAAAGATGAAGAATTCTTAGGGAATTCTTTTCTCTAAGAAAATCACCGACTTCTCTGCTGTTCTGTTTCACTATGGGGAGTGACAATCAGGTTGGGACAGAGAAGGAGATCAGAGTGCAAGAAAATATCTATGAGAGATTGTTTAAAAATAATGCTGAAGAAATCTGGCCCACCAGTAGACTCATGGCACTTTATTTTTATTTTTAAATTTAATTAATTAACTAATTAATTAATTTGAGAGAGAGAGAGAGAGAGAATGAGACCAGGGGAAGTAGCCGAGGAAGAGGAAGAAGCAGACTCCCCACTGAGCATAGAGCCAGACACTGGGCTCGATCCCAGGACCCCAGGATCATGACCTGAGCCAAAGGCAGACACTTAACCAAACTGAGCCACCCAGGTGCTCCNACCAAACTGAGCCCCCCAGGTGCTCCTCATGGCATTAAAAAAAAAAAAAAAAAAAAGTGGGGGGAAGAAATCAGAGAGCGAGACAAACTATGAGAGACTCTGGACTCCAGGAAACAAATTGAGGGTTATAGAAGGCGGCGGGGGCGGAGGGGAGGGGCAGTGCGGATCGGGTAACCCGGTGATGGGGATTAAGGAGGGCACGTGCTGGGATGAGCACTGGGTGTTACACGTGACTGATGAATCACTGAGCACTACATCAAAAAATAATGAAACACTAGATGTTGGCTAACTGAACATAATATAAACAAACAAACAAACAAACAAATAAATAAATGGATTAGTGCTATGAAGCCAGAGAAGCTTCAATACTGAAAGAGCTTAGTATGTTAGTATGTGTTCTGAAAATACTTTGGCCTTAATTGACGGGGAAGTTTGTTTCTGGGTTTCCTCAAGGTGTTCAAATGCTGGAACTGGCCACAGGGTCCCTCAGCAGAAGAGTCATTAGAACCAGAAGAGCTGTGCCACTTTGGGTGTGTGTGTGTGTGTAACACACGTGGACACATGCAGTCGTGCCCAAGTTGCTCCTGGTAACGCGCATGCAGAAGTTTCTCTCCAGTAGTTGACGGATATAAAATCTCACACTCCTCCTGGTGTCCCTGGCATCCTTGACATGCACTTTGGAGTTTGTCATTCTATCCCCAGACTTTCTAGGAGCCTGGACAGTAGAGAGGAATATAAACTGGGAAGGACTGAGATATGTTTAGTGTCTCTTGAGAAATAAGAAAACCTTGTGGGCCACAAGGATTTGTTATCAAGAAGAAGAAAATGTATCCCTGGTGAGAGGGAGCACTGCCTCCCTGGGGATTTGGGGTGGCCTCTTGCCAGATATTGTGCTCACTGACGTACAGAGTTGCTGCTTTCCAGTCTCTTCCCACAGAGAAAATAAAAATTGCCAAATACTTTTCTGAAAAGTTTAGTGGATGCAGATCTAGCTGTAGCCAGCAAATTACCAAAAGGAGAAAGAAGAGCATGATAATTTGTAGGGAGCACCTTATTACCTGAAAGATGAAGGGACCCCTGGGGGCGCAGTCAGTTAAGTGCCTTCGGCTCAGGTCATGATCCCAGGGTAATGGGATCAAGCCGCGTGGGGCTCCCTGCTCAGCGGGGAGCCTGCTTCTCCCTCTGCCCCTCTCCCTGCTCCTGCTCTCTCTCTCTCTCTCTCAAATAAAATCTTAAAAAAAAAAAGAAAAGAAAAGAAAGATGGGAATTACTAAAAGTAAGGATCTCACGGTTAATGAAGTGGATGGTTTGGATATTATGAGAGATGACACTCTCTTGTGATGCAAATGAAAACCAGAAACAACTTGCTATAGAAAGAAAAGAAAAGCAAAGCCTAGAAGCCCTTGGTTTGTGGAACCATGATGCCTGCCTGTCCCTGCGGACCAGAAACTTTGCTTTCCATCCCTGTTGGGAGTTTCCGATTTCATCGGCAGCCACCGGCACTGCTAAGGTACAGGGCTGGTAAAGGGTCATCGTGTGGAGTCCCTGGGGACCGTGACGCCTCACGGCAGCGAGGGCTGCAGGTGGCTCTAACAGGCTGCTGACTGTACCTCTGACAGAATTCACCGGGCTGTTCCACGAAACAGATTCTGTTTACTTATGTGGGTTGATAAGTGGACTTTATGTAGACATGGTTTACAAATCACTTGTTTTACTGTAGGTAAAAGTATTTTGCTTATCACTTTCCAAATAGAAGACATGATTTCATGACTGGCAAGGAAGGCTGTATTTTTGAAAATCGATTATGAGATATTGTCGGTTATATTTGGAACGTATCACCTAGAACAGCATGAGAATGCTAATGGTGAGAAACCATTTGTGAGGCTTAAAATCGATTTAGTAGATTATGAGTGCAACTTAAAAAAACCCAGAAAATACCAGAGGGGCACTGCACGTCCAGATATCACTGCATGAAATGCTTACTTCAGATGTGCGGACATGTACACATACAAACGTCTATACTGGGCTACATGACCAGCAAAGTATGAAAACCACTGGTCTAAATATTTGAGGAAGGTATAAACTTCATAATGAAACAACAGCAAGGCTCAAATGCAAAGTTCAAATGTGGAAATGTGGAAAAATATCAATGGGTAGGTTTGTACCTCCTAGTTTCATGCCTACATGGACTCAAGTTTCAAAATATAAGGGACAAATTAGCCCTTGAAATAGATTCTTTCTCTCCCTCAGGATATGTGAACCCTGAGAGTACAGCTTCTTTTTTTCTATACATAAGGGTCACCAGTTGAAAGTTATACACTAGATCCTCAAGAGAATGAAGATTTGAAAAAAAAAAAATCTGGGCATTTCTTTAAAATAATAAACTATCAGAGAAATTAAGAAAACAATCCCACTTACAATTACATCACAAAGAATAAAATATCTAGGAATAAATTTAACCAAGGAAGTGAAAGACCTATATGCTGGAAAAATTACAAGACACAAAATTAATGAAAAGAAGAATTAACAAAAGAAATTGAAGAAGACACAAATAAATGGAAATATATCCATGCTCATGGATTGGACGAATTAATACTGTTAACAGGTCTATGCTACCCAAAGCAATCTACAAACCCAATGCCAACCCTATCAAAATTCTAACGATATTTTCTGTAGAAATAGAACTCTAAAATCTGTATGATAAAAAGACCCCAAAGAGCCAAAGCAATCTTGAGAAAGAACAAAGCTAGAGACATCAGAGTTGCTTATTTGAAACGGTATTACACAACAGTAATTAAAATAGTGATGACCACTGGGTGTTATACACAACTGATCAAATATTGAACACTACCTCTGAAACTAGTGACGTATTATATGTTGGCTAATTCAATTTAAATAAATAAATAGTATGGCATTTGTATAAAAAAAGGCACACAGATCAATGGAACAGAATAGAGTCCAGAAATAAACCCATGCTTACATGGTCAATTAATTTACAACAAAGGAACAAGAATATGGAGTGGGGAAAAGAAGTCTCCCCAACAAATGGTGCTGGGAAAACTGGAGAGCTTCATGCAAAAGAATGAAACTGGACCATTTCCTTACACCATATACAAAAATTAACTCAAAATGGATTAAAGACTTGAACGTGGGGCGCCTGAGTGGCTCAGTGGGTTAAAGCCTCTGCCTTCGGCTCAGGTCATGATCTCAGGGTCCTGGGATCGAGCCCCACATCGGGCTCCCTACTCGGCAGGGAGCCTGCTTCCCCCTCTCTCTCTGCCTGCCTCTCTGCCTACTTGTGATCTCTCTCTCTCTGTGTCAAATAAATAAATAAAATCTTTAAAAAAAGAGAGAGAGAGAGACTCTTCAGGTGTTAGAGGATAAGAGGATGAAAAGACAGGGCAGAAGGGAAGGATAAAGAGCTGGGCATATGAATAAGGAAGTCCACGTAAGAGTGTCTCTGTTGAAACTGCTACATGGGAAGGACCAGTTATGATGTTGGCACTGATCACTTTTGATACTGACTCCAGTTGACTGGCTATTCTTAATCTTTTAAGGATAATGGCTACCTATCTATACTCCAGGACACCTATACCATTAGATTTAGGATAGGCCTTCATCAGAAAACAAATAGCATTCTAGAACATGCTTCGATTGTACTGATTTATTCTATACCTACCAGCTGTCCCACAGAGGACTGAAGACAGTGAGGACCATGCCTCTATTAACCAATTCATTCATTCAAGGCAAAGTGAAAAGCAAGTCAAGTAACCTGAAGCGGAAGCATAATTATCATGGTCTGATGGGCAGCAATGAGGCAGTGCAGAACAGAATGAATGAGCAGAAGTAAACCATGACAGATAAGTATGGAAAGCCAGAGGTGGTTGAGGGCATAGATACCCTAGGGCCTGACCCATTCTAACTCATGTCTTAGGAGAGGCTCTCTAGCTGCTGTGTTATTGCAGGATGGTTCTTACCTAAATATCCATCTCTCTGTGTTTCTGTCTCCATCATCAAGAGCTTTTCTTCTCTCTCCAGCTGGAATATAAGATCTGGCTTGAAGGGCTGACTCCCTGTAGGAAGGCAAGGAGAGCAGAAGTTTTAAGTTTTGATGAAGTCCAATTGATCTTTTTTTTTTTTTTCATTTCTAAATCATGCTTTTGGTGTCTAAGAACTGTTTGCTTAGCCCAAGGTCAAGAAGATTTTCTCCTGTGTTTCCTTCTAGAAGTTTCATGCTTTTACATTTTCCATTAGGTCTATTATCCACTTTGAGTCAATTTCTTAGTGAGATACGAGGCACGGGTATAGATGCATACAGAAGTCTAAATGTTGGGTGCCTGGGTGGCTCAGTGGGTTAAAGCCTCTGCCTTTGGCTCAGGTCATGATCTCAGGGTCCTGGGATTGAGCCCCACATCGGGGGGGGGGGGCCTTTCCCAGGGGGGGGCCCGCTTCCCCCTCTCTCCTTC